>JAYESA010000004.1:255431440-255446440 GCA_036927795.1 Iris macrosiphon
ATATATATATATATATATATATATATATATATATATATATATATACGTGCTAGTATATATTATATGGGGTATAGACGAGGCGTATAGCTTAGGTCGAGGTATCGGATACCGAGGGTATCCCGGTATCTTAAGGAGGCGAGTTTGATGGTTTATTAGCTTAATGACCTAGTTTTGACCTAGAATTTTTGGGGCACCCTAGTTTGACCTAGAGTTGACCGTAGTTGACTCGGTTGACAGCCAAAGTCAACATTTGACCTAGTTTTGACCCAGAGTTGACTTTTTGGACCAAAAGTTAATTTTTTGACCCTAGATTTTACCGGTTTGACCCGTTTGACCTAGAACGACCCTAGAAGCCTATTTTTAGTTATTTTATATCTGTTTAACTCATTAGAAACCTGTTTAACCTTACTTTTTGTAATAGGTCCTTGTGACACCAGTTCGGATCGCTAGTTGCTCAGGACGTCAGGCGAGTACATTCTCTCATAGTTTCCATTATCTGATGATTATTATGATTCAGCTTCTAGTATAGTATCATCTGATTTTCTGGCACGATACGGACTGGTATTTCTGGATTCATTTACTTGCGACACGTATTTTTTATGTTTCTGGGCTCTATTCTGGAATCACCTACTGGCATCACCTACTGGCATACTACAGACATCACTCATGTTTCTGGCTGGACTCATACTTGATTTACGTGTCGGGTCTTGGATTCACTTGTACTAGTCGGGGCGGAGAAATACTCGAGTAGACATGTAAACATTCCCAACTGGAATCACTGGAATTACCCCATTTGGTCTAATCTGGAATGATAGCAGCCGCACACCCAGTGTGTGGTGAGCCGTACTTACCCCTAGCCGTTTACATGTCGAAACAGGTATTTCAAAGACACGAGTTCATTCTTTCTAGTCTGGACTCTCTTGCATTTCTTGCTGGTCTCACTTATAGTTTCTGGACTTGACTCATTACATGTACCCTTGCTGGACTTACTACACGTTCTAGTGCACAGACTTGATCTTAGTTTAGATTTCTTGTATCTTGCAGTCATTACTATCTTGCTTTTGATATTCATGCATCTTTACCTTTATGCACCAGTGATATGTATATATTTCTTGTTCATACTTTATTTCCTTCACCTTGCTACTTGCTACAACTGTTTTATAGTTTTTATCATTTAACTGGAACTACTGTTAGAGGTGTACTTGCTCCAGTCCTGACTGGACATATTTTTCCAGAGTATCCGGAGGATTGGTGTCCGATGTTTTATGGACCTCAGCCTGTCGATGGTGCAGACAGGGACCCTCTAGTTTAGGAGTGATTTCCGGGTTGGTAGCCGGGGTCATTAAGACCTCAGTTGCTGTATTTATTAGCCTTTGGTACCGGATTTGTCTCCGATTTTGGATTGAGACCTTGTATTGTATATGATTTTGGATATTGTTGTATTATTATTATTATTGTGGTTGTTTTTAGCTGTAGTTGTTTAGACTTTGTAGTTGTTAGTCTTCTGTGTTATCTTATCGTGCTTAGATTCGTGATTGAGTACTTGTGATTATCATTATGATATTGCTCCTCCGTTTGGAGTTGAGATCTTGACAGGTATATATATTGATTGTGTGAGATTGTTAGTAGACCTAGATAGCATTCTATCGCCAATGCTGTGGCGTAGGCTGGACGTACCCACGACTCATGTCTTATTTTTCGGGTGCGAGTCATGACATATTTTTGGTGGCGGCCCTATGCAGGTCTCGATTCGCAATTAGTGCGATATCGTGGTAGTACAACGACTTAGTTGTACTGCTGCGAGCCTGCTATAGGATCTAGGATCTAGGATCTAGGATGAGAGTGTACTCAATCACGACTAGGAACAATTCCAATCAAATTATTCTAAAATTGTTTTCTTTTAAAATATTACTGTCCTTCTTTGATGATATCGTATCTTGCGCCGTATTGACTTTTTTGATCTGTGTTCAGGATGCCTCCGAAGACACGATCCCATTGTACCATTCCAGCAGTTGCCACCGAGAGGTCTGCTACCTCTCGTCCAGCTCGTATTCAGGCGGCTGCTACCGCTCCACTCACCACTCCTGCGGTTGAGGGAGCATCTGCTTCTCTCGGGGATCCTCCTCCACTTGTCGATCCGAGGACTACCCCAGTCTTTCTGGTGGTTCCTCCACCACCTCCTACATCAGTAGACATCGTGCAGTTGTTTGTGTTCTTCAGGGAGATGATGGATGCGCAGCACCGTCAGGTGGATGTGATGAGGCTGGGTATTAAGAACGCCCACCAGATGGCCATGACGGCAGTGGACAGAGTGGCACAGATTCAGCCACAAGCAGATCAGGCACAACACCCGAGGCCGGGCAGCATCATTGACTTCCAGAGGATATGACCCAAGGAGTTTCGGGGTACAGAGGGAATCCTGTAAGCGGATGACTGGATAGAGCAGATTGAGGGGATTTTTCGGCTGGCACAGATTCCAGACAGCATGCAGATAGAGGCATCGGACAGTCAGATGTTCGACCTTGCTTTGACGTGGTATCGCACTGATACGAGGATCGCGGCACCAGGGCTTACTTGGGAGGCTTTCAAGAGACTTTTTAAGGAGAAGTTTTTTCCAGATGTGGCGCTCAGTGCTTTGGAGATCCAGTTCGAGGCACTCGTCCAAGGGAGCATGATGGTGGACGAGTACGCAACGGAGTTCTGCCGTCTGGGCAGATTTGTAGAGGGCTTGAGTGAGGCAGCAAAGGCGAGGAAGTTTCGCGAAGGCTTGGTCATGGCGGTCAAGTCTTTGACTAGGAGCGACCGCAAGGCGACTTTCGAGCAGATAGTAGGAGACGCTCAGAGGGCAGAGGATGACTTGGAGCTCAAGTCCAAGAGAGGCAGGGATAATTTAGTCAGTGCGAGTGATAGTATGGGACCGGCTAAACGTCCCTATATGCAGAAGGCAGCGCAGCAGGGTCAGGATCAGAGGGTGCCCACTTGTGCCTACTACAGGAAGGCAGGACACACTTGGGATGTTTGTAGGAGGAGGCTGAAGGTGTGTTTGTTCTGTGGATCCGCTGCTCACCAGATACGTGATTGTCCCACTGCACCTCCATTTGGTGGAGCACAGGACTGGAGAGTTGGAGCTAGGCCACCTATGGCACAGCATCATGCCCCGCACCAGCAGAGGGATATACCCCAGCAGGGAAGGGCTTATGCGTTGACGGTCGAGGAGGCCGGTGCTACGGGTGTCGGGTCAGCAGGTCTGTCTCTTTGTTCTTCTTCCTGTCCTTTTTTATTCCTTGTGGTGTGCTTCATTAGTACTTGTTAGACTTTTCTTTTGTGCTGTGGTAGATAGTGTAGTGACCCTGATTGAGACTATGATAACGTGTCACGACCCGCACCCAGAATTTGGGCATGAGTCGTGTGTACGTCCAGCCTACGCCGCAGCATCGGCGGTAGAACGCTGTCTAGGTCAAGTAACTATCTAATCCATCTCACAAGAATACCCAACTCCATAAGGAGACGTGGATATCATAAAATAATACTGGATACTCAATCACATAAACTAAGCACGATGAGATATCAAGGTAAGCAAGGAAATACAAGACAAGTCTAACGACAAAATAGTCATACCTGTAATCAGTAACATCCAATCCCCAAGTGTCAGAAATAAGTCCACTAAGGTCACAGTCTGGAAAATATTTTCCAGTCAGGAAGGAGCAAAGTACATCTCTAAATAGCAGTTCTATATTAATGATATAAATTATGTAGCAGTTCTAGATGGAAATATACGAGATGCATGTATAGGAACGAGAAATGTACAAAAAGGAATTACTGGAAATACTGTAAGTAAATGCAGGAAAAGAAATAATATGTCAACGAGCAAGAATCCTATGACTAAGTGTGTGAGTACTAGCTTTAACATGTGATCGGCTTGGAAACTTGATCAGGCTGGTTACATGTGATTAGCTATGATTCATATAAGGTCAGGCTAATCGTTGGTTAGCTATGATGCATGTAGAGTTCAGGCTAATCACACGTAACAGCTATGAAGCATGTAAATGGTCAGGCCGCATCCGACGTGAGATGTGGGGTAAGCTATAATTCATGTAAAGTTGGGTATGACCACATATCTACACTAAAATACTCCCCACCCCCGACTGGTATAGTAGATCCAATCATGGTACGCTATGGCACGGGATTCCCTAGGGAGGTAGCAAATCTCCCCAAAAATCAGTGTCTGTACATGCACAAGATAACAAGAAAATAAGTCTTGTACAAGCTACACCATGAACAAGGAATAACATCTCATGACGAGATCCGTATACACCAATCCGTGTAACCAGCGTGTCGAGAATATGGATATTTACACTAGATACAGTGAACATAGGGGATATCATAAATAAGAAACTAATCAGAGAATGTACTCGCCTTGGGTCCTTAGCTGTCAATACCAATGTCCTGTCCCAGAGTATCGTCTGGAGAATCCGACAGTCCTATAAACATATAATAGTATCACTTGTATCAGATGCTACACTAACACACAATAGAAATACCCTGGCCTCAGGGCTATGCCAGGCATGGCTCTAGTCAACTAGGGTCATCTAGTAGGGATACGTATATAATACACATTACACTTATTAATACTTACAATATTTATACATGCACCCATTTAAATGTATTTACAATATATATATATCTGCCTTTTAAATACGTATTTGATTTATACTAGTTGAACATTATATATATACTCATATATATGCCAAAAATATATTTTAGGATACATATATATTGTCAACATTATCATTTAAATATACTAATACTAGTACACCAAATTAAATTTATACTAGCATATACTTTTTATTAAATAGATATTATATAAAATAAACCAATATATATACATATATACAAACCTATTAGAAATATTGAGAATATATTAAGTATACAAAATATGCATATATACATATAGCAAATTAATTATATATACTATATATACGTATTTACATGTATATCAGTTATTAAATATATACATATACAATACACAATACGTATATACATCTTAACATATGATACATAATTAAAATACATACATATACTATTAAATACATATACATTATACTAATATACATACTATACATACATTATATATACTAACTATATATACACTATAAATTACACTAATACATACATTATGCACATAAGGAGAGAAGAAGGAGAGGCTCACAGGGGGTGGTCGACGGAGGCTCGCCGGACTGCAGCAGGAGGCCGCCGGAGGGAACAAGGGGATGAGGCGGTGGTCGTGATGCAATGGTGGTGGTGAAGATGGCAGCGGGCTCGACGTGGAGGGGGAGTGCCGGAGTCGCCGGAGCTCGACAGCGGGGTGGTGCAGACCGGAGCTGCGCGGGGTGCTGCGCCGGAGTCGAAGGGGAACAGCGTCGGAGTGGGCTGGAGCGGGGGAGGTCGGAGAGTCGATGGGTTCAATGGAGATGGTGGTGGTGCACACCGTTCAGGCGAGGAAGATGGCCGGAAAGTGGGGCTTGAACTGGCCGAGGGAGGAGGATGGACTCGGCGGGAGGAAGCTCGATGGGTGCTTGGCCGAAAAACTGCTGTAGAGTGGTGGTGGTGTCCCCCCCCTTTTCTCATTAATTTAAAAAGTGAGAAGGAGAAGATAGGAAGAAGAAGAAGAAGAAGAAGAAGAAGAAGAGAAGAAGAAGAAAAGGAAAAATGAAAAGAAAAAATGAGGAAGAGAAAGAGAGCTACGGTTAGGGGGGCTTGGGGGCTTGGGGAGGTGTGCTTCCCTAGGAAATTTGGGGATTAGGGCTAGTGTAGATAGGACATTAAATAGGATGAGGGTGGTGATGGTCCAATTTCAAATGAGTGGCTAGGATTGTTCATGAAGGAAATTATTTTCATGTAAAGTAGAGTGGAGAAACATGCAACTTTGTCCACAAATAAATAACCTTTCCATTTGGTCTTGGCCAATGGGGTGATGACACCTACAATTGAATAATTTTAGCTTAGCCCCTTAAATTCGGAAAATTGCACAAACACATAAAATGACACAAAATTTGTGGAGAAAAATGTGTTTAGTAATTTTCATGGTGAGAGGGTGTTGTGCGTTAGGCACGGGTTTAATTAATCGGGCACTGAAATTAAATTAGAATTTACGAAATCAGTCAAAATGTTATCCTCAATTTAATTAGAAATAAAATGCAAGCTGTGTTCTAAAATTAATTAGGAGTACATGGGACCAAATCAGGTCGGGTCATCAATACCAATAGTGAAGAAGACTCAGAATAGAATATTACCCTAATCTGGGTCGCACGAAAAATAGGTCAGAATTGTCTCCAATTTCAATTAGAATGCACAACGACACAAAGTTGGAATTTTATTCAGAATTTAAATAAACATCCGCGACGATTTTTGTGCGGCTAAAATAAGGTACAAAGAGCATAATTATGAGTTGCAAAAATATCAGAATGGAAGACAGGCACGCCTAGGGCAAGGTTGTGAAATTTGTTGGAAGGCAAAAGCCAGGGTAGCGCTCCAAATATCGAAACAACGACAGCGCGCAACAATTAAATAAATTACGGTAATTAAATACAATCTCCAATAATTTAATTCTAAAATAAACAATTAAATACATAATCCCCAATATTCGATCAGGTGTTCGTCTAGTGGCCTCTAGGTCAAGTCTACCAGCTCAGACGTTAAGAACGCGGAATATAATATAATATATTTAAATACACACCTCATGCAATTATCTAAATTAAATACAATATTAAGAAATCAGTTAACATAAATACCACAATACTAATAATTATAAAAAATTGAAAATATCCCTGTTTTCAGAATGTGGTAGTGACAAGTCTACCCTCCTTAAAAGAATTTCGTCCTCGAAATTTGACGTCCTCATAGTAGTGTTTATTCATTATATTATTTTCCATCATTAGTAATTCATCAACCACAAAATCAGGTAGTAATCCACCTTGCCATTTCACAATCTCAAAATTTTTCTGAAATTTACTGTATTCCTGAAAGTCTTCCAGTTGAAAATCAAATCCCCTTTTTGTCATAATCTCCTCCAACAAATTTTTAAGTTCGTATCTAAATACTCCAGGATTTTAAGATCCAATCCTCCAATTGAAATCCAATCAATGCATATTTATAAAAATCGAATCCAAAAATTTAAATTTTTAACCACTAATCCATCAATCATTTTACTCCTCGAACTCAAATCCAATTGATGCTTATTCAAATCTAAATCCTCATCCCGAGAATTGAATTCGACACTATTCCATTAACGATTTTTATTTCCTGATTTCCTTTTTCCTCAAATACTCAACGATGCGATACTTTCAGAATCTTCAATGCAACATTCATAATATAAAATTTCAAATTTCTATCTTACAATCAAATAAATAAAATGGTAATTTTCCCAAATTTTCTCAAATTTTAATAATCAATCCTATCAAGACCCTCCTAAAATTAATAAATCCTCAATTTTACCCTATGAATTTCTTAACTCTATTTAAGTTAATGTTTATCCTTGAATTTCAATCATACCTCGATTTTTGCAAAATCAATGATCCATCAACTCTGCTATAACAACCCCTAAATTCTTTATTTAAATCAATGCTCATCCACAAATTTAATCCTCTTGTCTCTTTTTGCCAGTCATAACCTTGTCATAGATCTTTGCTATGGTCAAAACCCTAATGATCATGGTTTAAGAAAATTCTACCTACAGCCATGCAATTTAAGAAAAATATATAGGTCATGTATCTTTTTGTCATGGTATTGCAGTCTCTGTCAGGGTGTACTACTAGTTATATTCTAACAAGAAATCATGCATACGAACTACAGTATTAGAAAAATCAATCAATCGAAAGACGGAAGAATGAATCATTAGGAGGGAAAGAAAGAACCTGCTAACGTATTACTTGCGGTATCTGCTATCTCTAACAAACACTTAACTCTAGCACATTCACTAACTAATTTCCTATTCCTGTACACTGGTACCCATCTCAACTAATCATTAATCCACACGATCCATGAATATATCTGTATTGCACATACCTGTCTATTAATGCCAAAATCTGATGCCAAGAATCTCTAATATAACCATGATTCAATAATGCATCTAAGTTGATACCTCTATCTCTTTAGTACCATACCCGCTGTCGGTTCTCGTTCCTACTACAATTGTCCATACTAGTCGTTCTTATCACTCAAATATACGTCAAGTGCAACACCATACTAAATACTGCTCTTTCCAATACAATTTTAGATGGACACCCAAGTCAGTCTGCGGTGTCATTTCAACCATGCTCAAGTCATCAGATCCTTACACATGTATATCATCTACTCATATATTAATATTCATATCTCTCATCTACCATAAAATTAATCCTCAAAATAATCGTCAAGGTTTAACTTCTCGATCAACTTAAAATAAATTGCATATACCTCCTCAAAGTCAGATAATCAACATCGAAATAAAAATTTTAATCACTTCAAAAATCTTTGTAGCCTTGACCATGTTTATTGAATCAATATTTAAAATCCTCAAAAATTTAATGACATAATCTCAACTCCTCGATTATTCTAAAAATAAAATTTTATTTCCACCTTTTAATTTATAACTCCACAATGTACATATCAGTGCTCACGGTCTTTGATACTCAAGGTGCACTCAATGCATCTATTATCTATAACTCTCAACTGTGTACTGAATATTGCACTGCCTGGATTACTTGCACTATTACTTCCAATAATCAAAGTTATCATCACACGTATTTTTCTCTAATAATTTTCTATCCACATTAATTAATACACCAATCTAATTATCATCACACGAAGTTCTTACTGTCATTAGCACCTTGCTCAACAAATCTTTGATATAGAATCACTAGCACTATTGGTATGGTAACATTAGCTTCATCATTAGATTATCTCATCAAACTTATTAGAACTCACTATTATTCGCACCTTTTATAATACACCTGTTTCTCTTTACTCTCATGGGCAAGTATATGGCTCCTCATCTCAATTGATGTATATGTATTTTCCTTTTAATCTTTTACAGACTGTTACACTAATCTGTGATACACTTTATACCTTTCATGATTAATCTTGATATTCCTCTACCCATGGCACGCTCATTAATACCCTTTATGCATATACATTTCTTTACCCTTGACACACCCAAGTAATCAATCATCAAATTGAACATCATGCTCCATTAATCTTTAACACAATTTCTTGATACTTAATTATTTACATAAATCATCCAATTACATGAATTTACGACTAGTCAGGACTGGCATGCTGACTCTGATACTTACTCTTGGAACCTTCACTGATACTCTTACTCCTCTTTCTATAATACCAATACATACCAATACTAATTATAATAACACCTATCATAGAACTATTGCTACAAGGTACTATGCTATGGGTATCTCTAGATTAATGCCTAATGCTCCCATGTCCAATTAAGAAACACTTACAAACTCACAAGTCACACTCAGTCAACACTAATACAAGACACAAACAAAATTGCAAGTCACTAATTATCACACTAACAAGGATCCTTAAAGAAATAAGGCTCAAAAAGGAATTGGATCAAGGACTAAAGGTATCTTTACTGCTAGTAAAGAAAAGAAGCGATGGAATAAAGTCTTGGAATAACAAAAATAGATAAGTATTGAGATGAGACTTTAAGAACCATTTTAAGATACAACCTGATAATCATACACGTCCGTCAGAAATTATGACACTCAGAATCCTCGCCACGCCAGTAAGCATAGATGCGATAAACGACAGGTTCCGTAACTAAGGTATGCAACTCTATAATCATGTCATCTAGAATCCTCGCCATGCCAACCGGTATGACTGCGAGAAACTCTAAATTCATAACTAAGATATGTACATCCAAGTCAGGTTCCTACGTTCTCGTCACGACAGCTAATGTGGCTGCGATAAACTCTAGGTTCCATAACCAAACTAGACGTTTTACCTTTCTCACTGTCCTCATCAACATATGTCATCAGATGATACCGTAAGGTTTAGTCCGTAAAATTCATCTCGATAAAAATCAAACTCAACAACGACACCAAGAGTTAATTTTATAACTGATCAACAAGAATCTAATTCAATAACAACAAGCGAGAGCGGACGGAAACAAGAAAAATAATTAAATTAAAAATTATAACAAGATTCTCAAGGGGTCATCCTAGGAATCTCCCAAATAATTTTGTGATTGAGTATCCTCTCTCATCCTAGTATCCTATGTCCTATATTCTATAGCAGGCACGCAGTAGTACAACTAGGACGTCGCACTACTGTGACATCGCACAACTTGCGAAGTCTGACCTGCATGGGCCACCACTAAAAATGTGTCACGACCCGCACCCGGAATTTGGGCATGAGTCGTGTGTACGTCCAGCCTACGCCGCAGCATCGGCGGTAGAACGCTGTCTAGGTCAAGTAACTATCTAATCCATCTCACAAGAATACCCAACTCCATAAGGAGACGTGGATATCATAAAATAATGCTGGATACTCAATCACATAAACTAAGCACAATGAGATATCAAGGTAAGCAAAGAAATACAAGACAAGTCTAACGACAAAATAGTCATACCTGTAATCTGTAACATCCAATCCCCAAGTGTCAGAAACAAGTCCACTAAGGTCACAGTCTGGAAAATATTTTCCAGTCAGGAAGGAGCAAAGTACATCTCTAAATAGCAGTTCTATATTAATGATATAAATTATGTAGCAGTTTTAGATGGAAATATACGAGATGCATGTATAGGAACGAGAAATATACAAAAAGGAATTACTGGAAATACTGTAAGTAAATGCAGGAAAAGAAATAATATATCAACGAGCAAGAATCCTATGACTAAGTGTGTGAGTACTAGCTTTAACATGTGATCGGCTTAGGAACTTGATCAGGCTGGTTACATGTGATTAGCTATGATTCATGTAAGGTCAGGCTAACCGTTGGTTAGCTATGATGCATGTAGAGTTCAGGCTAATCACACGTAACAGCTATGAAGCATGTAAATGGTCAGGCCGCACCCGACGTGAGATGTGGGGTGAGCTATGATTCATGTAAAGTTGGATATGATCACATATCTACACTAAAATACTCCCCACCCCCGACTGGTATAGTAGATCCAATCATGGTATGCTATGGCACGGGATTCCCTAGGGAGGTAGCAAATCTCCCCGAAAATTAGTGTCTGTACATGCACAAGATAACAAGAAAATAAATCTTGTACAAGCTACACCATGAACAAGGAATAACATCTCATGACGAGATCCGTATACACCAATCCGTGTAACCAGCGTGTCGAGAATATGGATATTTACACTAGATACAGTGAACATAGGGGATATCATAAATAAGAAACTAATCAGAGAATGTACTCGCCTTGGGTCCTTAGCTGTCAATACCAATGTCCTGTCCCAGAGTATCGTCTGGAGAATCCGACAGTCCTATAAACATATAATAGTATCACTTGTATCAGATGCTACACTAACACACAATAGAAATATCCTGGCCTCAGGGCTATGCCAGGCATGGCTCTAGTCAACTAGGGTCATCTAGTAGGGATACGTATATAATACACATTACACTTATTAATACTTACAATATTTATACATGCACCCATTTAAATGTATTTACAATATATATATATATATCTGCCTTTTAAATACATATTTGATTTATACTAGTTGAACATTATATATATACTCATATATATGCCAAAAATACATTTTAGGATACATATATATTGTCAACATTATCATTTAAATATACTAATACTAATACACCAAATTAAATTTATACTAGCATATACTTTTTATTAAATAGATATTATATAAAATAAACCAATATATATACATATATACAAACCTATTAGAAATATTAAGAATATATTAAGTATACAAAATATGCATATATACATATAGCAAATTAATTATATATACTATATATACGTATTTACATGTATATCAGTTATTAAATATATACATATACAATACACAATACGTATATACATCTTAACATATGATACATAATTAAAATACATACATAAACTATTAAATACATATACATTATACTAATATACATACTATACATACATTATATATACTAACTATATATACACTATAAATTATACTAATACATACATTATGCACATAAGGAGAGAAGAAGGAGAGGCTCACAGGGGGTGGTCGACGGAGGCTCGCCGGACTGCAGCAGGAGGCCGCCGGAGGGAACAAGGGGATGAGGCGGTGGTCGTGATGCAATGGTGGTGGTGAAGATGGCAGCGGGCTCGACGTGGAGGGGGAGTGCCGGAGTCGCCGGAGCTCGACAGCGGGGTGGTGCAGACCGGAGCTGCGCGGGGTGCTGCGCCGGAGTCGAAGGGGAACAGCGTTGGAGTGGGCTGGAGCGGGGGAGGTCGGAGAGTCGATGGGTTCAATGGAGATGGTGGTGGTGCACACCGTTCAGGCGAGGAAGATGGCCGGAAAGTGGGGCTCGAACTGGCCGAGGGAGGAGGATGGACTCGGCGGAAGGAAGCTCGATGGGTGCTCGGCCGAAAAACTGCTGTAGAGTGGTGGTGGTGTCCCCCCCTTCTTCTCATTAATTTAAAAAGTGAGAAGGAGAAGATAGGAAGAAGAAGAAGAAGAAGAAGAAGAAGAGAAGAAGAAGAAAAGGAAAAATGAAAAGAAAAAATGAGGAAGAGAAAGAGAGCTACGGTTAGGGGGGCTTGGGGAGGTGTGCTTTCCTAGGAAATTTGGGGATTAGGGCTAGTGTAGATAGGACATTAAATAGGATGAGGGTGGTGATGGTCCAATTTCAAATGAGTGGCTAGGATTGTTCATGAAGGAAATTATTTTCATGTAAAGTAGAGTGGGGAAAAATGCAACTTGGTCCACAAATGGGGTGATGACACCTACAAGTAGAGTGGCTAGGATTGTTCATGAAGGAAATTATTTTCATGTAACCTTTCCATTTGGTCTTGGCCAATGGGGTGATGACACCTACAATTGAATAATTGCAGCTTAGCCCCTTAAATTCGGGAAATTGCACAAACACATAAAATGACACAAAGTTTGTGGAGAAAAATGTGTTTAATAATTTTTATGGTGAGAGGGTGTTGTGCGTTAGGCACGGGTTTAATTAATCGGGTACTGGAATTAAATTAGAATTTACGAAATCAGTCAAAATATTATCCTCAATTTAATTAGAAATAAAATGCAAGCTGTGTTCTAAAATTAATTAGGAGTACATGGGACCAAAATCAGGTCGGGTCATCAATACCAATAGTGAAGAAGACTCAGAATAGAATATTACCCTAATCTGGGTCGCACGAAAAATAGGTCAGGATTGTCTCCAATTTTAATTGGAACGCACAACGACACAAAGTTAGAATTTTATTCAGAATTTAAATAAACGTCCACGATGATTTTTGTGCGGCTAAAATAAGGTACAGAGAGCATAATTATGAGTTACAAAAATATCAGAATGAAGACAGGCACGCCTAGGGCAAGGTTGTGAAATTTGTTGGAAGGCAAAAGCCAGGGTAGCGCTCCAAATATCGAAACAACGACAGCGCGCAACAATTAAATAAATTACGGTAATTAAATACAACCTCCAATAATTTAATTCTAAAATAAACAATTAAATACATAATCCCCAATATTTGATCAAGTGTTCGTCTAGTGGCCTCTAGGTCAAGTCTACCAGCTCAGACGTTAAGAACGCGGTATATAATATAATATATTTAAATACACACCTCATGCAATTATCTAAATTAAATACAATATTAAGAAATCAGTTAACATAAATACCACAATACTAATAATTATAAAAAATCGAAAATATCCCTGTTTTTAGAATGTGGTAGTGACATAACACGACCAGTAGGACCATGATCTTGCATATTATTTAGGTAGAATTTCTTGACTGTGATTGTTGGGGGTTTGACCTAGAGGGAGTGCGATCGACTTTAAATTTTGAGGACAAAATTTTCTAAGGAGGATAGACTTGTCACTACCCCATTTCCAGAGCCGGGTATTTTTTTAATTTTTATTTTTATTTTAATTTGGTTAATTGTGTATTTATTATAAATATTTGTATTAATATTTAATTATTGGTTGTATTATTTTTTATTGGTTGTTTTAGTGTTTTGGCTAGCCTGGACCCATGTCAGACCCTAGTGGACCCATGCCAGACCCAACCAACACCCTTGTTAGACTTATTTCTTGGCTTAGAATAGTTATTTATATTTTATTTAGTTAGTTGGAGTGATTAGGAGTTAGTTAGAGTGCTTTTGGAATCCCAAACCCAAATCCCAATTAGCATAACTAATTAGGAGGGTATTTTAGTCTTTTTCCAAAGTTGTAACCCTTCCTACATGTTATGGCCGGCCCCCTAACCTCATTCCCAGACATGGACAGCAGCAGCAGCCCCCCCCCATTCTTCACTTCTTCTTCTTCATCTCCATTCTCCATTTTCTTCTTCTTCCTTCTTCCAACAAGCAAGTAAGTAAGTCATTTCTTCTCTTTCTTCTTCTATTCTTCATGGATGTGAGCCCTAAACATTTGATTTTCTCTAACCTAGGTGGGTAGAGCTTAGATTTGTTGTTGGAGCTTGGGTTGGAAGCTTGGAAGCTTGGTGTGGTAGATTTGGAGCTTTTTGGAGACTTTGGCTTGGGATTCCAACTCCCGAGAGGTAAACCCTGATTTTTCTCCTTGTGATTACTCTAATATAGTATAATTAGTAGTTTAGAATCTTCCTAAATCTTAGGGCTAGCCGTGGGCGAAAGTTGGAACAAGTTTGGTTGTGTTTGGAGGCTTTGACACTAGGTTTTGTGTCAATTTCGGATGAAATCCGAGATTGGCCCAATTTTGGGTGATACCCTAGGTTAGACGAACCTAGGTAGACATGCTCGGGTGTCTTGAGGGTTAGTACGTATCTTCGTTCGGACACGT
>JAYESA010000004.1:255448940-255488054 GCA_036927795.1 Iris macrosiphon
TATATATATAGCTAGCTAAGTTACCTAGAATTAGAGGGTAAGGTATCTCAATATCTTGAGATACCAAGGTATTGAGATAAGTTGGGTATCGGGGGTAAAGTTGAGGTATTGCCTCTACTAGATTTTATATATATATATATATATATATATATATATATATATATATATATATATATATATATATATATATATATATATATATATATATATATATATATTGATATTACATATAGTAGTATATATATATATTAGTATATGGTATATATATATAGATAGTTAGTTAGCTAGTTAGTGTTAGTAAGGGGTAAGGCTTGAGTATCTCAATACCTTGAGATACTCAAGGTATTGAGCGTCGGGGCAAGGTATTGAGTTTTAGCCTAGGATTAAAGTTAGAGTTGCTTTTATATATATATATATATATATATATATATATATATATATATATATATATATATATACGTGCTAGTATATATTATATGGGGTATAGACGGGGCGTATAGCTTAGGTCGAGGTATCGGATACCGAGGGTATCCCGGTATCTCAAGGAGGTGAGTTTGATGGTTTATTAGCTTAATGACCTAGTTTTGACCTAGAATTTTAGGGGCACCCTAGTTTGACCTAGAGTTGACCGTAGTTGACCCGGTTGACCGCCAAAGTCAATATTTGACCTAGTTTTGACCCAGAGTTGACTTTTGACCCAGATTTTACCAGTTTGACCCGTTTGACCTAGAACGACCCTAGAAGCCTATTTTTAGTTATTTTATATCTGTTTAACTCATTAGAAACCTGTTTAATCTTGCTTTTCGCAATAGGTTCTTGCGATACCTGTTTGGATCGCTAGTTGCTCAGGACGTCAGGCGAGTACATTATCTAATAGTTTCCATTATCTGATGATTATTATGATTCAGCTTCTAGTATAGTATCATCTGATTTTCTAGCACGATATGGACTGGTATTTCTGGATTCATTTACTTGTGACACATATTTTTCATGTTTCTGGGCTCTATTATGGAATCACCTACTGACATCACCTACTGGCATTACTACAGGCATCACTCATATTTCTGGCTGGACTCATACTTGATTTACGTGTCGGATCTTGGATTTACTTGTACTAGTCGGGGCAGAGAAATACTCGAGTAGACATGTAAATATTTCCAACTGGAATTACTGGAATCACCCCCTCTGGTCTAATCTGGAATGATAGCAGCCGCACACCCAGTGTGCGGTGAGCCGTACTTACCCCTAGCCTTTTACATATCGAAATAGGTATTTCAAAGACACGAGTTCATTCTTTCTAGTCTGGACTCTCTTGTATTTCTTGTTGGTTTCACTTATAGTTTCTGGACTTAACTCATTATATGTACCCTTGCTGGACTCACTACACGTTCTAGTGCACAGACTTGATCTTAATTTAGATTTCTTATATCATGTAGTCATTACTTTCTTGCTTTTTGATATTCATGCATCTTTACTTTTATGCACCAGTGATATGTATATATTTCTTGTTCATACTTTATTTTCTTCACCTTGCTACTTGCTACAACTGTTTTATAGTTTTTATCATTTAACTGGAACTACTGTTAGAGGTGTACTTGTTCCAGTCCTGACTGGACATATTTTTTCAGAGTATCCGAAGGATTGGTGTCTGACGTTTTATGGACCTCAGCCTATCGATGGTGTAGACAGGGACCCTCTAGTTTAGGAGTGATTTTCGGGTTGATAGTAGGGATCACTAAGACCTCAGTTGCTATATTTATTAGCCTTTGGTATCGGATTTGTCTCCGGTTTTGGATTGAGACCTTGTATTGTATATGATTTTGGATATTGTTGTATTATTATTATTATTGTGGTTGTTTTTAGCTGTAGTTGTTTAGAGTTTGTAGTTGTTAGTCTTCTGTGTTATCTTATCGTGCTTAGATTCGTGATTGAGTACTTGTGATTATCATTATGATATTGCTCCTTCGTTTGGAGTTGAGATCTTGACATGTATATATATTAATTGTGTGAGATTGTTAGTAGACCTAGACAACGTTCTACCGTCGATGCTGCGGCGTAGGCTGGACGTACCCACGACTCATGCCTGATTTTTCGGGTGCGGATTGTGACACACAGGTTATTTCTTGACGACGCACCCCCAGCTATTAGAGTACCTACAGGAGCTCAGGATATAGGTTATTTTGCCAGGACAGAGTGGGCAGTTGGCAAATCTTGAAATTAAGTCATCACTAGTGGAGAGGATTAAGGCGACATTGCCTACAGATGCTAGGTTTCGGAGACTTAAAGAGAAGACGAAAGCCGACATGCAGATGAAACTTCGAATCCATGAGGATGGGACGTTAAGGTGCAAAACTCGCCTATATGTTCCAAATGGGGAGTTGAGACATGAGTTGATGTTTGAAGCACATAGCTCCATGTACTTTATTCATCCGGGAGGTACGAAGATGTACCGAGATTTGAGGCAGTACTATTGGTGGCATAGGATGAAGAGAGAGATTGCGCGGTTTGCGACAAAATATTTAGTCTGTCAGCAAGTTAAGGCCGAGCATTAGAGAACCGCTGGTATGTTACAGATGCTTCCCATACCCGAATGGAAGTGAGAACATATCACTATGGATTTTGTTACAGGATTTTCATGAAGCCCCAGTGAGAAGGATGCAGTTTGGGTTATTGTGGATCGACTCACCAAATTGGCATATTTCTTGCCGTTCAGAGTTGGACAGTCTACAGAGATTCAAGCCGACATGTATATACGACAGATCGTAAGGTTATATGGAGTACCGATTAGTATTGTGTCTGATTGTGACTCAAGATTCATATCCCATTTTTGGCGAAGTATGCAGGAGAGTCTTGGCACCCGACTCAAATTCAGCACTGCTTACTATCCACAGACAGACGGTCAGTCAAGGCGCCCGATTCAGATCCTAGAGGATATGCTGAGGTCGTGTATGTTAGACTTCAGAGGGTCTTGGGAAGACCATTTGCACTTGGTGGAGTTCTCTTACAATAACAGCTACCAGACGAGCATCTAATGACACCTTTTAAAGTGCTGTACAGCAGGAAGTGCAGGTCACTGATATGTTGGAGTGATGTTGGCGAGCATCATATACTCGGTTCGGAGTTAGTGATGCATATAGTTAAGAAGGTGAAGCAAATTCAGAGTCATATTCGTGTAGCTCAGGACAGACAAAAGTATTGGGCTGACACACACCGCCGACCTTTGGAGTTCAAGGAAGGCGAACATGTGTTCTTGAGGATCTCACTTACTCAAGGTACTATTCGACTCGGAAGAAGAGGCAAGCTGAGCCCGAGGTACATTAGGCCGTTTGATATTTTGGAGCGTATTGGTGAGGTGGCGTACCGTCTTATATTACCTCCATCTCTAGAGGGAGTGCATGATGTATTCTATGTCTCACAGCTGAGAAGGTACGTGACTGACCCAAGCCACGTAGTCGATCATTCTGAGATTTCAGTGGGACCGAGCTTGAGGTATGAGGAGCAGCCAGTTGGGATACTTGAAATTAGTAAAAATATATTAAGGGACCAGACAATCAAATTGGTTCGGGTAGCTTGGAAATATTACTCCCCAAGCGAATCCACTTGGGAGCGAGGTGATGTCATACACTAGTGTTATCCTCTCTTATTCGAAGATGCAGGTATGACCTAAGAACTACCCATAGATTACCATATCTTTATAAGTTTCTTAGTAGTTTAATTCTTAATTGCGAGGACGCAATTCTTTTAAGTTGGGTAGATTATAAATCCCCTAATTTTTAGATTTAAATTTTATTAATATTGGTATTATGTAATTATTGAGATTAAGGAAGAATTTTTATTATTTTTAGCTAATTAGAATAATATAAAATTTATGGACAGATATTATGTATATTTAATTAATTATAAATATTACACAGAAATTATATTTTTGGGTGTACAACTATTATTAAAGTATTGTAGATTTTTTCTGGAAATTATTTGGGGTTCAAACCTATTTATAATAATAATAATAATAATAATAATAATAAATAATAAAACAAAACCAAACCCTAAACCCGAAACCCAAACCAACTCAAACCCACACCCGAAACCAACTCAGACCCGACCCCTACAGCTACAGTAACCGACCCCCCCTCCGTTCATCTCCCCGAACCCCCCGACTCCTTTATTCCCCTTACGAATGTCACGCCCCAATCTCCTGCAAGCTCAATAGTCCCCGCTGAACGTGAATCACCATGTTGTAGCTCTCTCGCAGGACAATCGTTCTCATCGGGACGTGATACCGTACGAGCCTGGAGTTGTGCTCGTACAAGGTGATTTTGTCAAGCACCAAAGTTATCATCGAAATAACCAAGTTGCAGCGAAAGTCAAGTATTGTGTACCAAGCACACATCAGAGTATACGCAACGAAGCTCTCGATAAGGTCCAAATAAAATTGCCTCAAAGGCGATTGCCACAAAGGTGATGTAATACTCTTGCTCTTTTCTCTAGCCCACAAAGGTATTTATCGTTTATATATTATGTCTCGTATATCCAAGCAGCGCCACTACACCTGCGTACCTGAAATAATGCCCATAAACGTGGGTCAGTACACAACCATACTAGTGAGCGGGGTAACCCACTCGTCTAAGCCGACACTAAGTAAATAGTGAATACAAAAAGTTATATGGTGATCTTTCTAGTTGAATCCTACATTCGTTTCATGGCATAGGTATGACATGTTAAGGAAAGCTGTAAATCAAGTTAAGCATACAAGCATTCAACTCAAGCCAATAGACAAGCAATATATAACCAAATCGAAGAAAACTAGCATGCAAACCGTCCTACTCAAACCCAAGCAACTTAAGAACCTATCGAACCATTATCCAAGCCTCAATATCCATCCTCAAACCAAACGTTATAATCCAATCTCGATATGCACACTCTTGCCGAGGCAAGGTGGCCGCCGTCTACGCGAAAAGCATAAACCAACCAAAATAAAGCAAACCAACTCTTATCTATATGAAGTCACTAGCCAAGCCATAAAGGACTTTGATCGGACTTATCAAGTGCAGTTCTACTCGAAACAGCGCTAAGTAGCGAGCCCGCCTGAATCGCATTAAACCGCCAGCACCGCGCCCGAGGTACGTTACCAATTTGTCTCCCCCATGGCCGAACGGTCCCGGTGCCCCGGAGCCTTCCCGTTCGAGGAGACAAAACCTCGTGCAACACAGGTTGTCCGTGACATGCAGAAACCAAGTAGGTATAATGAGAGGATCAAACATTCTCGCCCCACCAAGCGATCCTAGACTCATCCAATGCAAAATTCAACCAAATATCTATAACTATTCTTCCAACATATAGTCCAAGGCACAAATCTCAAGTTATCTCCATAGACACAATGTCGCTTCTCGACACAGTAGTTCCAATTGGTGCAACACCCCTCGCTCTGAACAATCCCATGGCAAAATGCCCCAATAGTGGCACAATGCCCTCACCGATGCAGTTGTTCGATTCGAACCACAAATGCACGCTTTGCATGACAAAGTGCCCAAGTGATACTTGTGCACGGATGCACGCTCGCTCGCTCGCCCGAATTCTCGATATTCCAACCAAGATATATCATTTCAACTGTCCAAGCATAATTTCAATCATTTCTCCAACTGCCCCAAATATAATCCAACTCTAGCTCCAACTATCCTGCACGAAAACCAATTCAAGCCACAATTCATATCCAAGCAAATGACGTACACTCTATGCACGCCACAGTATAGTAATTTCCAAGTCCCATTCCAAATGTTCAAGCCTTTACGTGTTTTCCATATTATTAGGCATGAAGGAGTAGAGGAGAAGGGACAGAGCCCACTCACCAAGTATGATTCTGTTAAGCATCCTGTCCTGCCGATACGGCCGATCCCTTGAACCCGTGGTCCGATGCAAAGCACGATCTACTCAATTGGTATGACCATGCGAGCAGGACGTGCTTTCCAAATCATCCGACCAATCGGACTAAGGAAGACATCATTATCGCTCTAATCCAGCTATCTCAGTACTGCTCTGAACGAATATTTGATTTCCATCGAATTCCGCTAGCGATCTGCACATGAAACCAACTCAAATCAATACTTGTTCCCAAATCCAATAAATCAAAATGTAACCAGCTATTGCCTCATTCAGTCCGACTCAGCGTAATGCACCGTACGGTTGTGGGGCATTACATAATATACCACTTAGAATCAGGTTCGTCCCCGAACCATACTAGTATCCATTCTTTACTAGCATGCCGTAATCCAATTTTATAACTCTGCTCTATGCAACTCACATTCTCTTGATCCCAATTTAGGATCTCGCTTCGCGCTAAACACTCGCACAAAATTTCATATTCCCACATCCTCCTTGCAGCTCAATACGAATTCCTCATATCGCTTAGTTTTGGATCATACACATATTTAAGGCATCCCTGAAATACATGCATTTCAGCCGAGCTTAGCGATAACGAATTTGAACAAGTTATAAGGGTATCTTTATGTTCGAGGCATCCATTCGCTTTACTCCCAATTGAACCAATCCTGATGTTCATTCCAACATATTCGCACAAGCGCTATCCTCAAGTATGATAATTTCCTACTGACTCAATCAGTTCGTGTTCCAACTCAATCCATCCAATTATTTCTGAATCCAAACTAGCACCATCTCCAAATATTATCTCTTGTACCGAACGATCATCTCAACTGATACTACCCCAGCTAGGCGACTTACCCAAATATCAACTTTGCTCTTAGATCAGTTCAGCCAAACTCCTTTTTCTCAATCTCAATACCTCACTGGGTGAACATCTATATTGAGGTTCATGTGATCCACGAAGATTTTGCCGCCACGCCAAAGGGATAGTTTCACCATAATTTTAACGTAGACCCACTCGCCACAATTCTTAGGTTGCGCATGGAATAGTTCTTCGTGCTGCTTCCACTGTCTCGAAGCACAGGATATCACCTTTGCCTTCTGTACAAGTACGCATCCCAGACTAAGTTTCGATACATCTTGTAGATCTGAGGCACATATATCCCTTCCAGTATTACAAAAATTTGAATTTGAACGAGCCGCTGCTTTAACTTCACAAGCTAGTTTCACAGTCATCAATTCATATGAATACTATTCCCTTCCGGGGCACGATGAGTCAGATGCGATGCTATCTTCAAAGATCTGCGACTCTGAATCTCATCAGTTGACTTAGGCCATTCCCATAATCATTTTGATCTTCTGGCTGCATCTTCAGCTAAAGACTATCCCAAGGATCTCTCAAATCCAACACTCAGTCAATAGGCCAATCTCCAACACATACTACTCACATATACCCTCGACGCATTCCCAAATGCGCCATCGCAAGGGTCGTTATATGGGTCTACAATATTCATCTCTGATTTGGCGGTCAAGTCGCTAGGGTCAGCTGTCCCGAAGCTACGCTCGATAATTATAAGTCATCATGATGGACAGTTACTACGAACATTGCTATATCTTCTCTGCAAATCTGAGCCATAGTCCAACCATTCCATCCGAACCAACTTTCGAATCTGAGCACTTCATGCACTACCTCTGATGATCTGTCAACCAAACGCCGCTTAACCACCCAGAGTCTTGATATCTATCCAAGCCATAATTCGAGAACTGCGTTCGTTGAAACCGTCTTCCATCAATCCGCCGTTCTGTCCTGAATCCATCAAATTTTTGAACTGCTATGTTCGACTTCTCGTACTACCACTTGCAATGATTTATGAAACCAAAGACTTGCTCCAATTCTTATCCCTTTGCCGTATTCCACAATGCATGTCCAACTTGCTCGAGCAGAACAGTGTTTTGCTCCAACATTGCCTCTCGTTTAGCTATCTTCAAATGTCCACCCGCCCAAATCCTTGCTCTCGTTCCATTCCTTAGCCCCGTCTTGATTTCTCTATGTTCTGATTAGTCCACACATTTTCAATGACTCGTGCATCAGTTCCAACATAATCTCAAATTCATATTGCCTCTACTTGTTGCCTCAATCCGTCTTAGTACTGCAAGTTAACTTCCAATCTGACTCAACATCAACTAGACTTGCCTCATGCTCGTTTATGTCTTCCGAAGAATCCGTCTACCATCGTTGCACTATTCTGCCAAATTTTTACTTATGCTAAACCTGAGTCAAACTTCCCGTGCACCAAAATACTTTAAGTCCGTGTGAATCCATCGTGTTGCCCCTCCAAACCAGATTGTGTTTCATTGCTCAACCAACAGCTCCAATGTGTTTCCAAAATTTGTAGTCCGTGCTCGCTATCCTCCGATTCACCCATCGCTTCGCTCAAGCATATCCCAACTGTTTGTTTCTCATGCTCAACTTTTTTTGCATCCAAGAATGCTCCACTGAACTTCCAAATCGTGCAAGCGAACTCTGATATTCGGCTTTCCATCTGAACAATCTCAACTATTTATAATGCTTGGTCTGCCTCAATCATTCAAATTTCCAAACACTCTTTCCATTTGTTTGTTCTGATCTCGTCCAACTCTCTAGTCCAATGATACTTCCATTTGCACAAGTCCGTTCTCGATTGCTCAACTCAACATTCGCTTGCTCCATTTTTTATTCTTCCCAACTCAGCCGATGTGTACCAATCAACTTATATTTCTGTTACCCGAGTCCGTTGAGGCAATTTCCATTGATGTCTATCTAAAATATTTTAATGCCTTGCTCACTATGTGGTATCCCATATTCCACTCCGAATCAAGTCGCTACTCGCATTACGATTCCTTGCACTGATTCAGGATCCGTTTAAACCATCCCTTGTGCGTGATCCTGGCATCCCAACTCAAGTCTGACACGAAACTCAGCCAATTCTTTAACCATCCAACTCTTTCCATCAATCTCGTTAGGCAACTTTTGCTATGTTTTATTTTTGAATACTTTTAGCTATTTCTCAAACCGTCCGATACTTTCGCAACACGAGCAATCCCGTGCATCAAGCTCTCTTCCAAGTAATCCAACCCAATACCCAACTGTTCCACATATTTGCTGTACGAGCAACTCGTGCAAACTTATCCTGATATTCCCAAGCCAAACTCAAACCTGCTCAACCAATGCTCTATGTGATATACCCAGCCAAAAATTAAACTTCCATCTAACACTTTCGCTACACGCGCAACTCTTGCAATAATCCATTCTTAATCCAATGCTTCTACTCATAATATGTCGCATAACTAATATCGTCTGCCAACCAACTGATCCACTGATACAACCAAAAACTTCCTAAATGACAAACCAAACGAACCAAAGCAATGACACAACTCTCAACTTGCTGCACAAATGCAACAACGCCCAACGACTTGCTGCACGAATGCAACAACACCTAACGATGCTAAGCGATCTAACGAAAACCAACAAAAGCAATACAACAAAGCACAATATGCAGCCACAACCAACAATATATAGACTTATTGCATGAAACATCCAATACAGCACCGAGTAGAGCCAAGAGCTAAACGACACACGGAAGCTATTTAGAGTTTGTGATGAAGCGAAGGACCAATTCCGAGGAAATGATGTAAGCTCCCTGATTTTCAAGAAAATTTAAATTGGATTTTTTACAATTTTTTTGGAATTTTTAGGAATTTTCTGTAATTAAAACCTAGGCCTTTGGTAATGAAATAATTTTTAATTGCTCTTAAATAGTATTAAAATATTATAGAAATAATATTTTATGGTATAAAATGAGAAACCGGACATAGGGTAATTTTCTGCGTATTTATTGGACTCCGGAAACACGTTTAAAGCCCTAAAAACTATTAAATAAATAAACCAATTTTAACCAAGAAATAAACCGGGTTTATTCCAAATAAATCGAACTAAACCAAACCGGACCGAACGGTCTAGTAAACCCAAACCTAATTCCTTGTTGGGTCAGATCCGGGCCCAAAACCAGACCAGACCTGTCACGACCCGCACCCGAAAATCGGGCATGAGTCGTGGGTACGTCCAGCCTACGCCGCAGCATCGGCGGTAGAACGCTGTCTAGGTCAACTATCTAGATAATAATCTCACACAAAAATTGGCCATGACCTCTCCAAAAGGAGGGCAACCACACAAACAAGTATATATAAATCTGCCAAGATCTCAACTCCAAACGGAGGAGCAATATCATAATGATAATCAAGTACTCAATCACGAATCTAAGCACGATAAGATAACAAGAAGACTAACAGCTATAAAGTCTAACCAACAACAACTACTACAACAACCACAACATCCATAATAATAATACACCAATATCCAAAATAATATACAATACAAGGTCTCAATCCAAAACCGAAGACAAATCCGGTGCTAAAGCTAATAAAACAACAAGGTCCTAGTGATCCCGGCTACCAACCCGGAAATCACTCCTAAACTAGAGGGTCCCTGTCTGTACCGTCGACAGGCTCAGGTCCATAAAACGTCGGACACCACTCCTCCGGATACTCTGGAAAAAATATGTCCAGTCAGGACTGGAGCAAGTACATCTCTAACAGCAGTTCCATTTAAATGATAAAAACTATAAAACAGTTATAGCAAGTAGCAAGAAGAATAAAATAAAGTATGGAGCAAGAAATATACATATGTCACTGGTGCATAAGGTAAAGATGCATGGATATCAGAGCAAAATAGTAATAACTGTAAGATACAGGAAATCTAAGCTAAGATCAAGTCCGTGCACATGAACGTGTAGTGAGTCCAGCATGAAAAACATGTAGTGAGTCAAGTTCAGAAACATGTAAGTGAGACAAGTCAAGAAATGCATGAGAGTCCAGACTATAAAGAATAAACTCGGTGTCTTTGAAATACTTGTTTCGACATGTAAACGGATAGGGGTAAGTACGGCTCACCGCGCACTGGGTGCACGGCTGCTATCATTCCAGATTAGACCAGAAGGAGTGATTCCTGATGATGCCAGATAGGAATGTTTACATGTCTACTCGAGTATTTCTCCGCCCCGACTAATACAAGTGGATCCAAGACCCGACACGCAAATCAAGATGAGTCCAGCCTGAACATGAATGATGCCTGTAGTGATGCCTGTAGGTGATGCCAGTAGTGATTCCAGAATAGAGGCCAGAAATATGAAATATACGTGTCGCAAGTAAATGAATCCAAAAATACCAGTCAGTGTCCCGTGTTGTGCCAGAATAATCAGATGATACTATACTAGAAGCTGAATCATAATAATCATCAGATAATAAAAACTATCAGAGAATGTACTCGCCTGACGTCCTGAGCAACTGGCGATCCGAACCGGTGTCGCAATGACCTAATGCGAAAAGCAAGGTTAAACAGGGTTCTAATGAGTTAAACAGATATAAAATAACTAAAAATAGGTTTCTAGGGTCGTTCTAGGTCAAATGGGTCAAACCGGTAAAATCTGGGTCCAAAAAGTCAACTCTAGGTCAAAACTAGGTCAAAAGTTGACTTTGGCGGTCAACCGAGTCAACTACGGTCAAGTCTGGGTCAAACTAGGGTGCTCCTGAAATTCTAGGTCAAACCGAGGTCATTAAGCTAGAAAACTCACAAACTCGCCTCCTTGAGATACCGGGATACCCTCGGTATCCGATACCTCAACCTACGCCATATACCCCGCCTATACCCTCTAAAACCTATGCTAGCACGCGTAAATATATACACATAAGCATATAAAAATCACTCAAATACTATTTCTAGGCTATTGCTCAAAAACCCCGCTCGAAACCCCATACCTTGGTTATCTTAAGGTATTGAGATACCTCGGTATCTCAAGGTATTGAGATACCGCTCTAAACTCAACCCGACTACCCCTCTAGCTAGCTAACTATGCATAAACATATATACCTAGCTATAATCTAGGCTAAAATATATATATATATATATATCTAATACATATAGGCATATACCTATATATCTTCATATATACACATACCTTACCTTACCTTACCTTACCCTCCTCATAATATATAAATATACCTATATCTAGATATCTAAACTATCTACCTAGCTATATGTAGATATCTATATATAAATCTATCTATCTCTCTCTCTAGATATCTATAGATATATATATATATATAGCTATAGGTATATATATATCTATACCTAGGTATACCTATCTAACTATATAACTATCCATATAGATATCCATCTATCTACCTATCTATGTATCTATCTATCTAGCTAGCTATATAACTATATATCTATCTATCTAACTATCTTTCTATCTAACAATCTATATATCTATCCATCATCTATCTAATTACCTAACTATCATTTATCAACCTAACTATCTTGTATCTATCTATTCATCTAGATATATCTATCTATCTATTTATATCTATGTATCTATCTATTTACCTAGCTATCTATTTATCTAGTAATATATATCTATCTAGACATCTAATATCCATCTACCAATCTATCTAACTATCTATCTATCAAACTACCTCCCCCACGCTCGCTGCTATGTTGTTCAACCTGCTGCTGCTGCTGATGTTCAACTTGCTGCTGCTGCTGCCCTGTTTCCTAAACTGCTGCTGCTGCCCCTCCAGATTGCTGCTGCAGCTGCTACTCCTTGTGCTTCATATTGCTGCTGATGCTGCTCCTTACCTTGCTGTACCTGCTGCTGGTGCAGCAAGTTGCTGCTGCTGCAGCTAGCAGCTGTGCTGCTGCACAGTTCTGGGCACCCCCCCCTCTCTCAAACACACACACACACACACACACCTATATACATACACACATATATATGTATCACTATATATATATATATATACATACATATATATACATATATAACTCTATAGATATATATATACACACTAACACACTCAAACACAAATATATATCTATATATCCTCACACACACACTCACTCACACTAGCACACACCCTCACACACACACTCACACACACACTAGCACACACTCTCACAAACACACAACCACACAACCACACACATAAACACTCATACATATATATATATATATATATATATATATATATATATATATATATATATATATATATACATATATATATAAACTCATATGTATATACCTATAAACACTCACTCACACTCACACACACTCACCTACACACTCACACAAGCACTCCCTAACACGCTCACAAACACATAACCACACATATATATATAAATATATATATAAAAACACACACACAATATATATATATATATATATACATATATATAAACAAACACAACACACAACACACACAAACCACACGCCCCACTCACGCCCAACGACCCCGACACTCACCAACACCCTAAAATATATATAATATAACTCGAAAACTCTAGCACACACTCTCCGATACTAACCCAACGCGCGCACAAGCCCGAAACGAGGAACCCAAGTTGAAATGGCCGTTCGGTCATTTCGACGAACACGTGGTGCGCGGCTCGGAAAATCTCCTAAAACGTACACCAAACGAACTCGGAATCGGCCCAAAATTTACCCACGCGCTCTACACAATGTCTAGATCCTAGAAAATGCTCTCTTGCGTCGATTCTAGGCCCGTGGCGGAAACGCGCACGCACTTAGAATCGACGACAACGAAAAGCCCCAATTTCGTCCGAAACGTCCGTTTCTCCGCGACGCGGCTTCCCGTGTCCGAACGGAGACACGCTCTCACCCTCACGACATCCGACAACGTCTACCTAGGTCCGTCTAATCTAGGACATCACCCAAAATTGGGCCAAATTTGGATTTCACCCGAAATTGACACAAAACCTAGTGTTAAAGTCTCTAAACCCAACCAAACTAGTTCCAACTTCCTCCTACGGGTAGGCTTAGGGTCTAGGAAGGTTCTACAACACTAATTACACTACACAAAATAATTAGGAAGGGGAAAGTTAGGTTTTACCTCTTGGGAGTTGAAATCCCAAGGCCAAAGTCTCACAATCCCTAGAAATCACCTCCCTCAAGCTCCAAGCCACCAAATCTAGCTCCCACACTAGATCTAAGCTCCTCACACCTAGGTTAGGGAAAAAACAATGTTAGGGTTAGCTTAAGGAAGAAGGAATGGAAGAAGGAAGGAAGAAAAGTGAAGAAAACTCACCTTGGAGAAGGAAGGAAGAAGAAAGAAGAAGTGGAGGAGAAGAAATAAAGAAGAAGAAGTGAAGAAGAAGAAGAAGAACCAAAGGGAGGGGGCTGCTGCTGTCTACGGGTGGAATGGGGTTGGGGGGGGACCGGCCAAGCACATAAAATGGGTCTCCAAATGCCCAAAATGCCCCTACATGACTTGGTTTCGGGTTCCGGGTTCCAAAAGCACTCAAACTAGTTCCAAATCTCTCCAACTAACTTCCTAAAAATAAAATAAATATTCTAAGCCCCAAAATAATTCTCACAAGGGTGTGGGCTGGGTCGGACATGGGTCCACTAGGGTTTGACAGGGGTCCAGGCTAGCCAAAATCCTAAAATATACAATAAAAATATAATACAATCAATAATTAATTATAAATACAATTAATTATAAATAATACACAATTAACTAAATTAAAAATAAAAAAAATACCCGGCTCTGGAAATGGGGTGGTGATAAGCCTATCCTCCTTAGAAAATTTTGTCCTCGAAATTTAAAGTCAATCTCACTCTCTCTGGTCAAACCCCCAACAATCACAGTCAAGAAATTCTACCTAAACAACATGCAAGATCAGGGTCCTACTGGTCGTGTTATCACAGTCTTAATCAGGGTCACTACACTATCTACCACAGCACAAAGAAAAATCTAACAGGTACTAATGAAGCATACCACAAGGAATGGAAAGGACAGGAAGAAGAAACAAGAGACAGACCTGCTAACCCGACATCCGTAGCATCGGCCTTCTCGACCGTCAACGCATAAGCCCTGCCCTGCTGGGGTGTATCCCTCTACTGGTGCGGGGCATGATGCTGTACCACAGGTGGCCTATCTCCAACTCTCTGATCCTGTGCTCCACCCAATGGAGGTACAGTGGGGCAATCTCGCATCTGGTGAGCAGCGGATCCACAAAACAAACACACCTTCAGCATCCTCCTACAAATATCCCAAGTGTGTCCTGCCTTCCTGCAGTAGGCACAAGTGGGCACCCTCTGATCCTGACCCTGCTGCACTGCCTTCTGCACATAGGGACGCTTAGCTGGTCCCGCACGACCACTTGCACTGCCTGAATCATCCCTGCCTCTCTTGGACTTGAGCTCCAAGTCATCCTCTGCTCTTTGAGCGTCTCCTACTATCTGCTCAAAAGTCGCCTCGCGGTCGCTCCTGGTCAAAGACTTGACCGCCATAACCAAGCCCTTGCGAAACTTCCTCGCCTTGGCTGCCTCACTCAAGCCATCCACAAATCTGCCCAGACGGCAGAACTCTATTGCGTACTCATCCACCGTCATGCTCCCCTGGACGAGTGCCTCAAACTGGCTCTCCATAGCACTGAGAGCCACATCTGGGAAAAACTTCTCCTTGAAAAGCCTCTTGAAAGCCTCCCAAGTAAGCCCTGGCACTGCAATCCTCGTATCTGTGCGATACCATGTCAAAGCAAGGTCGAACATCTGACTGCCCGCTGCCTCTATCTACATACTGTCTGGAATCTGCGCCAGCCTGAAGATCCCCTCGATCTGTTCTATCCAGTCATCTGCGTACAGGATCCCTTCTGTACCACGGAACTCCTTGGGCCGCATCCTCTGGAAGTCAATAATGCTGCCTGGCCTCGGATGCTGAATCTGATCTGCCTGTGGCTGATTCTGTGCCACCCTATCCACTGCTGTCATGGCCACCTGGTGGGCGTTCTCAATGCCCAGCCTCATCATATCCACCAGACGGTGCTGCACGTCCATCATCTCCCTGAAGAACGTAAACCACTGCACGGCATCTACTGGAGCAGGAAGTGGTGGAGGAACCACCGGAACGACTGGGGTAGTCCTCGGATCGACAGGTGAAGGAGGATTCCCGAGAGAAGCAGATGCTCCCTCAACCGCAGGAGTGGTGAGTGGAGCGGTAGCAGCTGCCTGAATATGAGCTGGACGAGAGGTAGCAGACCTCTCAGTAGCAACTGCTGGAATGGTATGACGAGATCGTGTCTTCGGAGGCATCCTGAACACAGATCAAAAGAAGTCAATACGGTGCAAGATACGATATCATCAAAGAAGGACAGTAATATTTCAAAAGAAGCAATTTTAGAATAATTAGAATGGAATTATTCCTAGTCGTGATTGAGTACACTCTCATCCTAGATCCTATAGCAGGCTCGCAGCAGTACAACTAAGTTGTTGTACCACCACGATATCGCACTAATTGCGAATCGAGACCTGCATGGGGCCGCCACCAAAAACGTGTCACGACCCGCACCCGAAAATCGGGCATGAGTCGTGGGTACGTCCAGCCTACGCCGCAGCATCGGCGGTAGAACGCTGTCTAGGTCAACTATCTAGATAATAATCTCACACAAAAATCGGCCATGACCTCTCCAAAAGGAGGGCAACCACACAAACAAGTATATATAAATCTGCCAAGATCTCAACTCCAAACGGAGGAGCAATATCATAATGATAATCAAGTACTCAATCACGAATCTAAGCACGATAAGATAACAAGAAGACTAACAGCTATAAAGTCTAACCAACAACAACTACTACAACAACCACAACATCCATAATAATAATACACCAATATCCAAAATAATATATAATACAAGGTCTCAATCCAAAACCGGAGACAAATTCGGTGCTAAAGCTAATAAAACAACAAGGTCCTAGTGATCCCGGCTACCAACCCGGAAATCACTCCTAAACTAGAGGGTCCCTGTCTGCACCGTCGACAGGCTCAGGTCCATAAAATGTCGGACACCACTCCTCCGGATACTCTGGAAAAAATATGTCCAGTCAGGACTGGAGCAAGTACATCTCTAACAGCAGTTCCATTTAAATGATAAAAACTATAAAACAGTTATAGCAAGTAGCAAGAAGAATAAAATAAAGTATGGAGCAAGAAATATACATATGTCACTGGTGCATAAGGTAAAGATGCATGGATATCAGAGCAAAATAGTAATAACTGTAAGATACAGGAAATCTAAGCTAAGATCAAGTCCGTGCACATGAACGTGTAGTGAGTCCAGCATGAAAAACATGTAGTGAGTCAAGTTCAGAAACATGTAAGTGAGACAAGTCAAGAAATGCATGAGAGTCCAGACTATAAAGAATAAACTCGGTGTCTTTGAAATACTTGTTTCGACATGTAAACGGCTAGGGGTAAGTACGGCTCACCGCGCATTGGGTGCACGGCTGCTATCATTCCAGATTAGACCAGAGGGAGTAATTCCTGATGATGCCAGATAGGAATGTTTACATATCTACTCGAGTATTTCCCCGCCCCGACTAATACAAGTGGATCCAAGACCCGACACGCAAATCAAGATGAGTCCAGCCTGAACATGAATGATGCCTGTAGTGATGCCTGTAGGTGATGCCAGTAGTGATTCCAGAATAGAGGCCAGAAACATGAAATGTACGTGTCGCAAGTAAATGAATCTAGAAATACCAGTCAGTGTCCCGTGTTGTGCCAGAATAATCAGATGATACTATACTAGAAGCTGAATCATAATAATCATCAGATAATGAAAACTATCAGAGAATGTACTCACCTGACGTCCTGAGCAACTGGCGATCCGAACCGGTGTCGCAATGACCTAATGCGAAAAGCAAGGTTAAACAGGGTTCTAATGAGTTAAACAGATATAAAATAACTAAAAATAGGTTTCTAGGGTCGTTCTAGGTCAAACGGGTCAAACCGATAAAATCTGGGTCAAAAAGTCAACTCTGGGTCCAAAAAGTCAACTCTAGGTCAAAACTAGGTCAAAAGTTGACTTTGGCGGTCAACCGAGTCAACTACGGTCAAGTTTGGGTCAAACTAGGGTGCTCCTGAAATTCTAGGTCAAACCGAGGTCATTAAGCTAGAAAACTCATAAACTCGCCTCCTTGAGATACCGGGATACCCTCGGTATCCGATACCTCAACCTACGCCATATACCCCGCCTATACCCTCTAAAACCTATGCTAGCACGCGTAAATATATACACATAAGCATATAAAAATTACTCAAATACTATTTTTAGGCTATTGCTCAAAAACCCCGCTCGAAACCCCATACCTTGGTTATCTTAAGGTATTGAGATACCTCGGTATCTCAAGGTATTGAGATACCGCTCTAAACTCAACCCGACTACCCCTCTAGCTAGCTAACTATGCATAAACATATATACCTAGCTATAATCTAGGCTAAAATATATATATATATCTAATACATATAGGCATATACCTATATATCTTCATATATACACATACCTTACCTTACCTTACCTTACCCTCCTCATAATATATAAATATACCTATATCTAGATATCTAAACTATCTACCTAGCTATATGTAGATATCTATATATAAATCTATCTATCTCTCTCTCTAGATATCTATAGATATATATATATAGCTATAGGTATATATATATCTATACCTAGGTATACCTATCTAACTATATAACTATCCATATAGATATCCATCTATCTACCTATCTATGTATCTATCTATCTAGCTAGCTATATAACTATATATCTATCTATCTAACTATCTTTCTATCTAACAATCTATATATCTATCCATCATCTATCTAATTACCTAACTATCATTTATCAACCTAACTATCTTGTATCTATCTATTCATCTAGATATATCTATCTATCTATTTATATCTATGTATCTATCTATTTACCTAGCTATCTATTTATCTAGTAATATATATCTATCTAGACATCTAATATCCATCTACCAATCTATCTAACTATCTATCTATCAAACTACCTCCCCCACGCTCGCTGCTATGTTGTTCAACCTGCTGCTGCTGCTGATGTTCAACTTGCTGCTGCTGCTGCCCTGTTTCCTAAACTGCTGCTGCTGCCCCTCCAGATTGCTGCTGCAGCTGCTACTCCTTGTGCTTCATATTGCTGCTGATGCTGCTCCTTACCTTGCTGTACCTGCTGCTGGTGCAGCAAGTTGCTGCTGCTGCAGCTAGCAGCTGTGCTGCTGCACAGTTCTGGGCACCCCCCCTCTCTCAAACACACACACACACACACACACACACACACACCTATATACATACACACATATATATGTATCACTATATATATATATATATATATATATATACATACATATATATACATATATAACTCTATAGATATATATATACACACTAACACACTCAAACACAAATATATATCTATATATCCTCACTCACACACACTCACTCACACTAGCACACACCCTCACACACACACACACACTCTCACACACACTAGCACACACTCTCACAAACACACAACCACACAACCACACACATAAACACTCATACATATATATATATACATATATATATAAACTCATATGTATATACCTATAAACACTCACTCACACTCATACACACTCACCTACACACTCACACAAGCACTCACTAACACACTCACAAACACATAACCACACATATATATATATAAATATATATATAAAAACACACACACAATATATATATATACATATATATATAAACAAACACAACACACAACACACACAAACCACACGCCCCACTCACGCCCAACGACCCCGACACTCACCAACACCCTAAAATATATATAATATAACTCGAAAACTCTAGCACACACTCTCTGATACTAACCCAACGCGCGCACAAGCCCGAAACGAGGAACCCAAGTCGAAATGGCCGTTCGGTTATTTCGACGAACACGTGGTGCGCGGCTCGGAAAACCTCCTAAAATGCACACCAAACGAACTCGGAATCGGCCCAAAATTTACCCACGCGCTCTACACGATGTCTAGATCCTAGAAAATGCTCTCCCGCGTCGATTCTAGGCCCGTGGCGGAAACGCGCACGCACTAAGAATCAGCGACGACGAAAAGCCCCAATTTTGTCCGAAATGCCCGTTTCTTCGCGACGCGGCTTCTCGTGTCCGAACGGAGACACGCTCTCACCCTCACGACATCCGACAACGTCTACCTAGGTCCGTCTAACCTAGGACATCACCCAAAATTGGGCCAAATTCGGATTTCACCCGAAATTGACACAAAACCTAGTGTTAAAGTCTCTAAACCCAACCAAACTAGTTCCAACTTCCTCCTACGGGTAGGCTTAGGGTCTAGGAAGATTCTACAATACTAATTACACTACACAAAATAATTAGGAAGGGGAAAGTTAGGTTTTACCTCTTGGGAGTTGAAATCCCAAGGCCAAAGTCTCACAATCCCTAGAAATCACCTCCCTCAAGCTCCAAGCCACCAAATCTAGCTCCCACACTAGATCTAAGCTCCTCACACCTAGGTTAGGGAAAAAGCAAGGTTAGGGTTAGCTTAAGGAAGAAGGAATGGAAGAAGGAAGGAAGAAAAGTGAAGAAAACTCACCTTGGAGAAGGAAGGAAGAAGAAAGAAGAAGTGGAGGAGAAGAAATAAAGAAGAAGAAGTGAAGTAGAAGAAGAAGAACCAAAGGGAGGGGGCTGCTGCTGTCTACGGGTGGAATGGGGTTGGGGGGGGGACCGGCCAAGCACATAAAATGGGTCTCCAAAGTCTCCAAATGCCCAAAATGCCCCTACATGACTTGGTTTCGGGTTCCGGGTTCCAAAAGCACTCAAACTAGTTCCAAATCTCTCCAACTAACTTCCTAAAAATAAAATAAATATTCTAAGCCCCAAAATAATTCTCACAAGGGTGTGGGCTGGGTCGGACATGGGTCCACTAGGGTCTGACAGGGGTCCAGGCTAGCCAAAATCCTAAAACATACAATAAAAATATAATACAATCAATAATTAATTATAAATACAATTAATTATAAATAATACATAATTAACTAAATTAAAAATAAAAAAAAATACCCGGCTCTGGAAATGGGGTGGTGACAAGACCCGCGGACCCAAACCCGCAGAAACCCTAAAACCTAACGGGTTGGAAACACTGTTCCGACCCGGCGGCGCGGGTATTTAACCCCCTCGGGATCCGTGAAGCCGCGCTGCAACCCTACCTAATCCTCCGCCGCCGCCGTCTTTCTTCAGCTCCGCCGCCGCAGCCTAGCCTAAACCCTAACGTTTTCATCCCTACCGCCTTCGTCCCCGGTCACCCTCTTCTTGTCGACCCAGCCTCGTCCAAGCCCGACCTCTGCTCCGCTGCCGACCCCTCTCCGCTCGACCGGACGACTCCTTCCCCGCTGACAACTCCCAACACCGCCTAGCGCCTCCGCTGCCCTCATCTCCTCTCCGCCCTAGCCGCTGCCCTCGTCGACCACCTCACCCTCGACCTCGCCGTCCCCATCGTCAGTCTCCTCCTCCCTCTCCTTCGTCCGCTGCCCAATTCCCCAGCCGTACCCGACGCCCGAGCGCCCCTCTCCCGACCAACTCCCCTCCACGCTGTCCGCCATGATGAGCCACCACTTGCTCCGCTTTCCCCCTCCTTCCTCCTCCCCGCACTTGACGAACTGAAGCTCCACCCAGCCTCCTCCTCAACTCCCTCGGCTTCGTCCCCTCCGGCGAGTCAGCAGCCCGCCGGCCGCTGCCCCAACTCGACGAGCCCCTCTCCTTCTTCCTCCTTCCCAGAACCCTTCTCCCTCCTCAGCGCAGCCACCGGCGCCCTAGACTCCACTTTCTTCTCCTCCCGCTTGACCATCCCATCTCCTTCACCTCCCAGCCGATACCCCCTCTCCTCCGCCCAGCCCATAGTCGACCCATCCCCGACCAGCTCCGCCAACAGCCTCCACCCCGGCCGGTAGCCCTCTTCCCGTACGGCCACGACCCCCAACACAGCAGCTCCCCGACCAGCTGACCTAGCCCCGGACACGAAAAACCCTAGCCTGGACACGGCAGTGGAGGACACAGCGGACATGAGCACCTTAAACCCTAGTACCGTGGACACAGAGACCAGGACACGTCCAGGACACGAAGGAGACCCTCGGACACAGGAAATCATCGTTCACGGAGCCCTGTTCAGCTAGCGTTTCCTCTCTCCTCGTTGACCCATTTTCTGTCCCGTCAGTTGTGACTCGTAGACTGTGCGACCCTCTCGGTGCCCGTACAACCCGCTCGGTGCATCGCGTCCTGTAGTGATCGCGAACCGCGATCCAAAAACAGAAAAAACAATGCCCTGATTCACCCTGGAACTGAGTACGTCCCGCCAAACGGGATGACTTGGTCGCACGCGGTCTTTACCAAAATATGCGCGACGTTGATACGGACGTGCGGAATTTCGCAGAAGTTGATTTGGATGTGCGTGCACTCCGGAATCAACGCGTATCCGCCGACAACGCCCCGTATCCGTCCTTTCTGGAACACGCTGTAACTTTGTGTACACACGTCGGATCGAGACAAAACTTGTGCCATCGGACTCGTAGCGATACGCTGGTCCCGTGACCCAAGTTTGGTTCGATTCTGAGAATGTTGACAAAATCGCGTATCGTGGGCCCCACAGGCTCCACTTGACGGGCGATTTTGGGATCGGCTCATCGGAATCCAATTCTGGAAGTTCTATTGGGTTCGTGTCATCGTTTCTGACTTGTTGACACTAAGTTTGGCGAATTTGGAGACCTTTGACCCTGACATACTTTTCGGTGCAAAGTGGCCCACATGTGAACCCCGCTTTGACCCAAAAATGTCTTTTTTGCCCCTGTGTCCAAATTGGACGTATGGACAGGCGTTTCTAGCTATTTGATATTTTTTGAATCTAATGGTGATGTTTATTTCAGCAACCGGAGTAGTACCTGCAGATCACACTGAGACCAGAGCTACAGTTGGAGCCAGGACCCCAGGCAAATGTACCTTGCCAACTTTGCAGTCTTGTTACATATTTTTCTTGATTCATTTATATTGTTGTGCATGCTTAACCTAGGACCGTGTGACGTACTTAGCGTCCGATTATTAGTCGGGTGCCAACACTGTATGCGGTGTTGGGTACTGTCATCTAGAGATGGACATTCGTGACACTTTATATTCTCGTACTTGTCTTACCAAGTACCCTTTGACCCAGGACACTTGACACTATTCATGAGACAGGATCTTTCCGAGATATTCGTAGTGATTCTGTATAGGATACAGGTTTATGACATAGACATTATATTCTTAGACATTATATGACTTGCTGCATTAGTATTGATCTTGCGTGTCATGGACATGAGACATGTGATTACATTGGGTGGAGAGAGACACACAGGCTACAGGCTGATTTCATATATATATATATAATCCATAGTAAACACATAGTAAAACATATAGTAGACTCCGCTACCGGCTCCCAGACACAGAGCTTGTAGTGGTCTCAGCCTGAGTACTCGTGATGCTCTCACTTGCATTTTCACATAGATGGTTACTTACTTGCCCTATTTATTTCATTATCTATTGCACTACATTTATTTGGCATGAGCTTTCTTGTACCTTGCTATGTCCCCTGAGGACCTGGATCCGAATTATGTCCCCAGGATTAGCTGACGAGATCTATCCCGAGGTATACGGGACCGGAACATTAGCATTAGCAGGAGCAGGTGCACACCTTGGAGCAGAACCAGGATCTGAGGACGAGATTGTACCAGAGGACATCTTCTGAGTATTGGCTTGAGATACTCATTTATTTCTATCTCTAGTTATTTTATTTCCAGTCTATTTCATTGATGTACCAGACTTATTCTCGGATTGTTCTCCGAGTCACTTTTATTGAGATATGCTAGTTTATTTTTATTTGCATTATTCTGGCTTTGTTCTGTGTTTATCTGTTGTGGATGAGATTAGTATAGACTGTGACTTATAACATTGGACCTACTTATTGTTATATTACAGCTTAAGTATGCCCCGATGGATCCATTAAATTGGGTTTGTCCATCGGTGCGTACTGCTGGCCATTATCACGCGTCCGGTCCCTCGGTATTTTGGGACTAGGGCGTGACAAATGACCAGGCGCTCTGATACCAATATGTCATGCCCCAATCTCCCGCAAGCTCAATAGTCTCCGCTGAACGTGAATTACAACGTTGCAGCTCTCCCGCAGGACAATCGTTCTCATCGGGATGCGATATCGTACGAGCCTGGAGTTGCGCTCGTACAAGGTGATGTTGTCAAATACAAAAGTTATCATCGAAACGACCAAGTTGCAACGAAAGTCAAGTATTGTGTACCAAGCACACATTAGAGTATACGTAGCGAAGCTCTCGATAAGGTCCAATTGAAATGGCCTCAAAGGCGATTGCCACAAAGGCAATGTAATACTCTTGATCTTTTCTCTAGCGCACAAAGGTATTTACCGTTCATACATTATGTCTCGTATATCCAAGCAACGCCACTACACCTGCGTACCTGAAATAATGCCCATAAATATGGGTTATTACACAGCCGTACTGGTGAGCGGGATAACCCACTCGTCTAAGCCGACACTAAGTAAATAGTAAATATAAACAGTTATATGGTGATCTTTCTAGTTGAATCCTAGATTCGTTTCATGGCATAGGCATGGCATGTTAAGGAAAGCTGTAAATCAAGTTAAGCATGCAAGCATTCAACTCAAGCCAATAGACAAGCAATATATAACCAACTCAAAGTAAACTAGCATGCAAACCATCCTACTCAAACCCAAGCAACTCGAGAACCTATCGAACCATTATCCAAGCCTCAATATCCATCCTCAAACTAAACGTTATAATCCAATCTCGATATGCACACTCTTGCTGAGGCAAGGTGGCCGATAGTAAGAAAAATACCAATAGGATGTATATTACAAGTATGCTACTTCGTACGAAGAGCAATGTAAAGAACATCCATATTAGGTACAACATCAATAGGAGCAGGTGGTTCTGTAGTATTTTTGCCATGGGTTGGTGGTGATGTCCAATAGAAGAAGTGGTAGTAGGGATGGAGTGGGTGGTACAGGGAGAATAAATGTTTCATTGATGGGAGCATATGGACGTGGAGGCTCTGGAAGCGGTAGTAGAGTAGTGGGTATAGGGAGAAAGAAATGTTGGTTCTTAAGGAAGAAAATATTAGTCTAAGTAACAGGCTTCCGATCAGAAGAAAAGTAAACAAAAAAAACCCTTATGAATAGTAGAGTAATCCAAAAAGATAAACTTCACAGGGAGCTACCAATAATTAGTTGAAGATGGTAAAAAAAAACATGTACAACTGAATACCTGTAAAACAACATAAAAAGGGTACCTTAGTAGGAAAGATGATGGAGAAAGGAGATTTGTTATAAAAGATCATCGATGAGCATACATTTATTTATATAAAAATTAGTAGTCACAACAAAGTTCCAATAAACCTTAGAAACATTCATATGAATAAGTAATAATGGCACAACATTAAGAAGGTGACAATTTTTACATTCTATTGTGTTATTTTGTTATGCAGTATGGACATGTAGTATGATGAATGGTGTCGTGAGAAGCACAAGTATCCAAGTATCCTAGAAATCCTTGCTAATGTATTCACGAGCATTTTCGGTAAGAATGATTTTAATTATAGTAGGAAACTGTGTAGAAGTTTGAGGAAAGAAATTGCAAAACAGTTACAATATTGCATAATGATAACAAAGATGATATATTTATGTCATACGAGAATAATCAATAATAAATATGAAGAAATAGCAAAATCCAAATAGATTTTCTATTTAATAAGGTCTTCATATATCGACGTGTACCAGAGAGAATGGAACATCACTTTCAGAAAAGGTAGGTAAGAATATACATTGATATTGTTTGCCAAAAATGTAAGCCTACCGAGAGAACTATGAGAAAGAAAAGTCAGGAAGCACTTTTGGAGGAATAAACATGGGGGCTTGCCCAAGTCGCCGATGACAGTCAACCAAAGGAACAAGTGATAGAATAGGTGGTGAGATAACAAAAAAATATAATCTATTGGCCTTTCGACCCTGCCAATAACTGCATGCGTCTGAAGATCCCAAATCTCATACGAAGGAGAGAAAGGTGATGGAGTAGTTATGATATCTGGTAAGTCGATTAACATAAAGAAGATTGTACTATGTGCCAGGATTATTAAAAACATAATGAAGATGTAGTATAGAAGTAAGTGGAACGGTCCCGCATTGACAAACCAAGGTGGTCTTCCAATTAGTTATTCTAAACTTAGAAAATTTACTATTTGTAAATATGACATATGGAGGAGTGATATCATTGGTAGCACCAAAATTAATAATCCAAGATGAACTATTAGTTAAGCATGATATACATGTTATTAAAAGAGAAGACATGTATCTAGATAACTAAGAACTACGACCATATAAATCTGCGACTTATCTTATAAACTTGGAGCTCATCAGATGTGGAACAAATAGTACATGAAAAAGAAGCAACTAGAAATATAGAAGAAGAAGAATCTAAAGAAGTTGCCATAGCCTAATTAAATTGCAAATTACCAAAGAATAGCTGGAAAAAAAAGATGCATAATATCTGTCACGTCCCAGTACCAGAATACGGAGAACGGAAGTATGTCACGGCCAACTACGCACTCGGCGTACACGAACACCCGCAATACCATCACAATTATTACTAGACAAGGGGTACATACTACAATCAAGTCTCATATGGAATCACACAATATCTCTGTCTGAACCAGTCAATCAAGGAGGAGTAAATATTGAACATGTAAGCTAAAGCAGTAAGGCGTCTCCGATGCTTTATTAAAATGATCAGAAAACTAGCTATGTGAATGATAAGCTAGTGTAATGCCAAGAGTACATCATCCTATGTCAGTTGCAGTCTGAATAAGTACAATCATATAAAATGAGACTAAATATCTAGAAAAATTGGCTTTGCTAAACGTCCAAAATAGTACAAAATGCTATGTAAGTAATAGAGAAGAAACCCACTCAAATCCCTCGACGACCATCCTCCAGGTGCGCACCATGGGCCATATATAAAATTGGATCCTCGGGCTCTGCTACTAGATCTGTCCAAACAAAATAAGCAGTGTTAGGCCCCGATAGTAAGTACCACAAAAAAGCACGAGTGAAAGAATTAAAACTTAATAACACATAAGTAAGACATGTGCCATAATCATATGCGTATACCATATATATCATCGAGACAATATGGTACCCCTATAACCAAACAAGGACAAGAGGTGTCATAATTGAAACGGAGCACAACCCACTACTTATGGTCAGGCCAAAGGTATCTGCATCGTATCTTAGGTTCAAGGCCTACCGTAGCACAATAGCCGAACCCTACAACCAAATAAGGATAAGGATTGGACCACCACACCATAACAGTCCATGTCCCTAGACTACTAACAGATGGTACAATACACAATAAAATCTAATCTAATAATTAGCCAACTGTCACGACCCGCACCCAAAATAAGGGCACGAGTAGTGATCAACGCCCAACCTACGCCGCAACATCGGCAGTAGAACAATGTCTGGGTCATCCTACCAACTAAACTTCTCACATAAGATATATAAGGTACCTGTCAATGTCATCTCAACTCCAATCGAAGGAACAATATAGTATATGATAATGGATAACTACACTCAATCATAATGCAACTAAGGAAGATAAAACATGATATTGAATAACGAAGAAAAAGAGTCACAATACATCCACAAGTCTGAAATATATATATATATATATATATATATATATATATATATATATATATATATATATATATATATATATATATATATATATAAAACCTCAATAAAGTCTAATACAAGTCTAACAAATAATCTAAGCCTCCTCAGCCTCTGGTACTAGGTCCTCTTGCTCTAAAGAAGTATCCTCTAAAGGTACGTGGTCCTGTAGCCCGTAGTAGGTGAGACACTGGTCCACAAGCCAATCATCTAAAAATATATCCAATCAAGATTGGAGCAAAGTACATACCTCTGAAAGCAGTTTCAAATACATAATCTAGCACATATAACAGATAATAGAAAAGAATACAAGATAACTAAATATCAGAATGTAATGAACTAGAGTGAACAGGTAATGTACTGGAATGAAGAACAGACAATAGAATAACTGTAATTTAATGAAAATAGATAAAACTAGCTAATGTGCCATAGAATACAAGTTTATTATATGATCGGTTTGGGTTGAACATGAATACAATATGGTAATTTGATTACACTAGTGATATATAATCAACATGTACACGAATACGCTTGGACTTGATCACAAAACCAAATCCTATTCCCCCATCCCCAACCAATACCAACGGATACAATCACGACATATTACGAATACGAATATAGGCACACTGAACACGAGCAGTGTAAATATGAGGTATACTAAAATTAATACCCGATACACACGATGAAATACATATAAAAGAGTACCCGTTGAACACGGTAAGGGATAACATCTCCTGACAAGATCTATATAGTACCAGTCCGTGAAACAACTGTGTCGGAATGAAGTATACAATTCTAGAATATGTGATATATACACTATCATGAAATAAAAACTAATAAAGAAATGTACTCGTCTCTGGTCTTGAGAAAGAGGTACGACTCGGTGTCCGAGCTGGTGTCACACAACCCTATATAGGAAATATCATGTCAAATGGTGTAATGGATGAGAGATGAGTTAAAAATGCACTAGCATGCTCTTCTGGTCCATTTCTAGCTAAACTAGGTCCATACTAAGTTAATTAGTCTATATTGGCCCCTAACTAGCCAACACTAATTTATACTAGCTATACCAGGTCATTCCTAAGTCCTTAAGTCAAAACCCAAGGGTATTAGTTAATCTGACCAATAGACTTAAGTATCAATACATACTAAATAATATAGTACACTAATTATATCTAAAATATACTAACTAATATACACAACTAACTTACTAATATCAGTTACAACTTACTACTACTAACTATTAATTAATACTAACTTAACTAATACACATATTACTAATTGACACTTCTATATAACTAACTATTAATGATACTCCAATCTGAATACCCTCACCTGCATTCTAAGGTATTCCCTCTCTTTCTCTCACTTAACTTACCTAGGTTTGCACTTAGTTCCCCTCTCCCTGTCTGTTACTGCTCCTGCTCCATATTCCCTTCAATCCCAGCAAGGCAATACAGTTGGCACTTAATACTTGACCCACGATACTGCTACTTTCCTGAGCCAATTACCCCCTTTAACTGACTTACCTTGGCTTTTATTAACTTATGCTACATCACCAACTGTAATGCTAAATTGCCATAACAATGCCTAACACCTTATGTTCAAGTTAGCCAATATTACCCTAACTGCCAACATACCAAGATCAACTCCTAAACCTTAGCTCCTTCAGTTATCTCTAGTTCAAGTATCTTATGGTACCTGAAATTGAGTATAGAGATCCAATCATCTGCACACAACTAGCATCACCATAAACACAACACACTCCCCCCTTAGTTAACTGCTTACCTGTGTGTGCTTGGACTCGAGCACAACACTCCAATAGTGACTGATACACTCATCAGTCAGTGACTAATTCCCATATCAGTGCTACCAACTGATACATGCATCCCCCTCAACTATTCACTATTACTACTGTTGTTAAATGTATAGCATGTGCACACAAGACTACAGTGCAGCCACTGCATACCCCCACTTCACCTTGCTGCTACTGCAGTTTGGTTATTCCACCTGATAGTGCACATGAAGTGCACTGTCCTCCTCATAGTGGTGCACCCTCATGCTGATACACATTTGTGCATATCCCCTTCAATCCTGTCAATTGAACCCCCATCTCTTAAGCTACTGTTGAGTTCTCCTAATTAGATAGTGCACACAATGTACTGTCTAACATTAACCCGATCCCCCTCAGTTACCTTGGTATCAAAACTGGTACCCCACATAGTATACTCCAACATCACAACACTACAATACAGTCATATTCCCCACTACTTACAAGGAATACCTATCACGTTGGCCTCACACCTTCATATGTTCAACACTTGAGCATTATACTCGCTGACACATGGATGCACTATCTAAATTCACTGTTACACCTAAGGCCTTGTAACCGAGCCTACACTGATGCACCAACGTGCATCAGCCTGCACACAATACCTGTTACAATCTTTCAGTTGCATATTGAGGATACCCAACTAGATCATAGCACTCACTTCGACCTTGTCTCCTTATTACCCACACATACTACGGAACACATGACCCATTAATCAACACACACACACACTGACACAGTCATCACAGTGCACACTAATTTTTTACCCCATACCTACTGTGCACAACTTTGTGCACAGTCCCAAGCCCAAATATCCTTCTATGTACTCCAACTTACCACACATCTAATATATATATAAACACACACACATATAACTATATGCGTATATATATATATATATATATATATATATATATATATATATATATATATATATATATATATATATATATATATATATATATATATATATATATATATAACACTCATATAAACATATACCCGTATGACAAATGTATACTAAAGACATTTAAACAAACACCTAGAGTGCAAGCTTAGGATACCTATGATACGCATCCAAACAACGAGTCAAAAACTCCAATTCTCCAGAATAGACCTTTCTACATACCAATTGCATAATAATGCATCCAAATAACTAATTACAATAGGTGTTCGAAGTGTATGCACACAAAACATCCAAAATTGGTCCCGTATCGCATCATATCACAAAATACCATGATACAACCGACACGTATCCATATGTGGACACGTACCTAGTCCCACAATCCCGATCTAAGTCTAATTATATCTAATTGATCTTATGACACATAATTGATGTGTCAAATTTGTAATTTCCTCAACATGCACACAAAATATCACATAGAACTCATAATACATAACCAATTAGCCTAGAAATTATTCCTATAGGTAACCCTATGCCATAGGATCATTCCTAATGGTCAAATGTATGATTAAGAAGCTACAATAAAAGGCAAATTCTGAAATTACCAATTGGGAGATGGATTTCTAATAAAAATACAATTGGACACGTTTCAGACACGATCTCTAGCTCCATAGCTCCTCCTCCTTGTGCTCCATGCTTCTCCAAGCTTCTAAGCTTAAAGAGTAATGAATTTGAGAAGGAAATGGAGGTAAATTGAGAGGGAGATTGATGGAGGGAATGTGGGAAATTGGGGATCTAAAATTTTGGATCAAAAAAAATACAAATAAGGAGGAGAGAGAGAATAAGAGGCTCTTAATAGTGGCCGGCCCTTTCTCCCCTTCCCTAAGTCACTTGCAAGGTCTAAGTTACCCCTACATGGTAAATTATGATAAATAATTAGGAAGGATAAATTTGGAAGTCTCTAACTAATTATAATTAAGTTAATTCTCCTTAATTAATTAGTGAGAAGGTCTAATGGGTTTAGGTCCAAGTTAGGCTCACTAGTTGACATGACAAGTCTAATTGGCTTACAAGAAGTCTAACTATTGGACTAGCCTCATAACTCAAATAAATAATACAAGTCACAAATAATTTATAGCTCAATCATAATTAAATAATTAATACAATCATCACACTAATATTTAATATTTATTCCTAAAATTATTTATCCATGATAATTTACCAAACTACCCCTAGTTGGAAAAGTGAGGGTGACACCAACCAATCCTACGAGTTGCTAGGTGATATCTGGGTTACCCGAACAATGCAAAAATATATACATAAGGATCCTCAAATCGTGCTATCGCCAAGCGGAGCTAGTCATGCCAATATATAGTTAGGAGTATGGAGAAGATGCACCATTCCCTCGAAATGACACTATACTAAACAAGATCAGTAGCGGTTTCTGTCACGCCCCGATCTCCCGCAGGCAAATCGGCCGTTCCCGCTAGGCGAGAATCACTGCGCCAGCGCTCCCACGGAACGATCGCTTTGACCCATCCGGGCGTGATGCCGCACGAGCGTGAGCCACGCCCATGTAAGGCCGTGGTCCATTGGCTGGCGGTAAGAGTTCTAAGCCACAGAGTCGTACAGATTATCCGAGTGCAACAGAGTTTATGAACGCATAGGCGATCGGTAACAAGTTCACTGAGTCGACAATATAGCGGAAGCATTGAATAACACAAGTTGAAGTAAAGCAAGCTCTTTATTAATATGAACAAGTGTTACAGGCGGCGTATAGCCGAGATTATAAGTCGCTCAAGCCTCTCTCTCTGAAACAGTAAAAGCGTGCCAAGTGGCTACAATTATGGACTGATTGTACAGGCGATGATCAGGCGATGTTCACAATATTATGTCTTTTATATGTGCTTCAGTTTCGGATGTACCATTGCTTCGGAGTGATCACCACACCTTAGCACACACGAAGGAGGCATCCGCACTGAACGAGGTTCTTCCGCACCCTGCATACAAACTGGTGGATTATCAGTATATTGAATGCACTGGTGGGGAGGCTACTCGCCCGCTCGACAATTCCAAACACGTAATACAAGTTCTGTGCACAACTATTAAGTTATCTTTCTAGTTGCCTTAGGATCAGTTTCATGCAAATATTAAATATCCTAACTCGTGTGGCAGTGCACCGTGCGACATGAGAGGAAACACGGCGAGACTTACCATTTTACCTTCCCTGTCCAAGGCAAACATTGTTAATTCAAGCACGGGCAAGTATAAACATTCAAGGGCATTCATAATGAAAACCAAGGCAACAACATAAGCAAACATGAGTGTTGTTGTATCATGATTGTTCAGGTGTTCAGTTGTTCATTTACATGATACAATAACTCGCACGCGGATAGCCGCTAAGCGAGAATAACTTATCTATATAAACATGAGTCGCTGGCATAGCCATAAAGGACCGTTTATAGTCTTAAACAAGGATGGTATGCAATAAAGCACGTGAGGCGCTATACGCCATCCTGTCCGCACGTGAGACTATCGTGCAGTTTTATCCGGATCGAAATGGTCCCAGTGCCCCGGTGACCACCCGTGGAACCAAATGACCTTGTTTCCAAGTTGTCCGCGACATGCAGGTCAGGGCCATTCCAAATCCATAACTTGATATGATAATCCATGATTCGTGATCTGAAACAAGCGTTTGCTCCATGAGCTGAGATTCGTAGATTCGTTACATGACGTGATTCTCGTTCAGATATAAACTTGATGGAATTATCATTCAGTTGCACGTGACATGATTCTCGTTCAATATTCATTTGCCCTGATGCGTGCCCCTGGTTCGGGGATTGCCTTGGCGACCCAACGGTCCCGGATACTTGTAGGTTCAATTGCACAGAAGGACTATTTGATAGTCTCCTGGCTAACAAGAATGCATGCACAATATAATAACGTTAAACATTTATAAGCAGGCAAGCATGCGTTTCTAAGGAACATAAGTAAACACGTTTGCTTGGACTCGAAGGTAAGCCGAGAGATAAAACCGTTAGGGACTTAGCATGCGAGGGTCTGAATATGAGCAGTATTTCAATTTCCATATTCTAGCATAAGCAATACAAGTTGGGATTATTTTCTTAGCTAGGTGAGTTGGATTCTTATTAGCATGCAGGAGGTGATTCACCTAGCGACTAGTATGAAACATTCATGTTTTATGTGTGCTGGCTAATTAAAGACAAGTTCATCGTAGCCACCCACCTTAGCGATGATTTGCCTCAGTAGAGCGATACGTCAAGCGAGCCTCTGAAAGCCTAAGCTGGATTCCTGTAGGGACAAGTCTGGATATCCTTTGCTTCTCGTTTGAGGCAAAGCGGGTCGGGACAGTTGCATATTTGCCGTTTAAGCCGGCTGTCCGCTAGAATGGAACGGGGTGTTACAGTTCCAGCTCTCCTATAGGGATATGTTGACTCGACATATAATAATAGTCAAATACACCACTCCACTAAGTAGATGATATATAGTATCTATGATGGCCAACCTTGCACTCCAAACGGATAACTCGTGGTACCCGTAGGTGGGTGGCTTATACGATCTCGGGGTCCCATTCCCTCATAATGGTTATGTCCATTTTATTTATCTGATTATCCCTACATTTATTTGGAATCTTGTTTCTTGATTACATGGCCATCCTTCTAGATGTCGTACCTCAGTTCGGGTATGCTAAGTATAAAACTACATTTGTTTCCATGGGCCCAATCTTGATTTATTCTGAGCATAATACAATAATCAAGAAAACACCATAACCTTGTTACAACTACTAACTAACTACAAGAGTGTCGTGTAATAATCATGTGTATACCATATTATATCAGGAAATATATAACACCTCAATACGCATGCAAGATAACACTATCGGTACAAAATTAGAAAGCATCAGTTGTAAACCCCCTCAAAAATATTTTTAGGTAGACTGGATATGGTAAAAATTTTGGTTTAGCTTCAGGTTGATTAAGGTTTAGAAATTAGGGTTGTGTAGACTGGTTCTTTAATTTAAACCCTTGGTGCATCTTACCGTTGCTACAATAATTGGAGCACAACAATAGCCTTTAATTTCTAACAAATCTTTGCACTCTTGACCTGGCAAGCCAACCTAGGCACTGGATATTTTTGTCACTCATAAACACACTCACCTGTGCTCTATTTTAATTGTACAACTTTCCAGTCATGAAAATTATTCTTTAATCCTATGTTTTGTACTTATGTTGTTGCCATCGATTTGGGAACACAAACTCAACCCGTTTCGTCTAACCAATTAAAGGGTCCAAGACTGACACCAAGTCTACACCATTCATGTCCTTTGTGTCACTCCCACTTGAGACCCCATATACTCCCATTTAATTTAAGAGCACATATAATATTTTATTTAATTAAATTGGGGACACCAACTTAACCTAATCCTAACTTAACCCAACACCCATTCATGGGGCCCATACAAAATACACAATACCCTCTCATCCTACAAAATACCAAACACAACTTCCCACATCAAATTCTCACACGTTTTCCTTCATGTGTAAACACCCAAATGTTAAGGGGCTTAAATGCAAAAAGGGTGCTAGGTGTCATCCTCCCATTGGTACCAATCAATGAAGAACCCCCCCAACCTTACATGACTGGTCACCTCACCTTCTCTCCCCTCCTTGCTATGTATTAATCCTTCATGAAGCATCCTAACCCTTGATTCAAATTCCCATCCCATCACAACCACACACTCCCTCTATATTAACACACACACAAAACCCCCCACATGTGGCTGTCCCTAATCCCTAGAAAAAACCTAGAAATTCCCTCCCATACTCTCTCTCTCCTCTCTTTCCTCTACATACATTCACTCGACCCTCTCCCTCCTTCTTCTTCTTTCTTCTTCTTCTTCTTCTTCTTATTCTTCTTCTCTTCTCCTTTATTAATCACCTCGTCGGAGTTCACTCGCAACCTGCTGCTTCCAGCGTCGCTGACACCACCACCTCCAGCCGCTGCTACCACCACCTTCTCCACGACCCGACGACCATCACCATAGTAGCGCTGCCACTACCGGAGAACCACCACCATTCTCTTCACCACTGCCACCGTCTCCAACCCACTACCTCGAAGACCCGCTGCCCCCTTTGCCACCATCACCTCCACCAAACACCACCTACATCTCCACGTTCATCGCACCACCGCAAACAGCACAACACCATGACCACCGCCATCTCCACCGCTGCCACTACTCTACCCCGACCATGACCACCACCGTTGGCCACTGCCACCACCACGACAACACCTTCACCGACCCACTGCCACCACCACGACAACATCACCACCGACACCGCTGCCGAGCACCCCACCTTCACACCGTCGAGCACCACCACCACCACCCCGGTCGTCGACACACGCACCACCCCCGCGGTCGATGCCATCCCTGACCGAAGTCGCAGCACCGCCGCTGCCACTACCCGCAGCCACCTGGATAACTTTTCATCATTCGTCTTATTTGTCTAGTTATTTTTTGTGCTAAGAAACCCTAGTTAGGGTTAGGGTTTCCTGAATATTATCCATGCATATTTTAATGACATTATTGAGATATATATATATATATATATATATATATATATATATATATATATATATATATATATATATATATATATATATATATATATATATATAACCTCGACTATTGTTATTATACCATACATTTTTACATATATAAATAATCTAATATTTTATTGCAATTATTTTAGATTATTTATATATGTAAAAATGCATGGTATAATAACAATAGTTGAGGTTATATATATATATATATATATATATATATATATATATGTGTGTGTGTGTGTGTGTGTGTGTGTGTGTGTGTGTGTGTGTGTGTGTGTATAATGGATATTTTATAGCAATTGTTTGAGATTATTTATATATGTGAAAATGCATGGTATAATAGCAATAGTTGAGGTTATATATATGTGAAATGGATATTTTATAATAATTGTTTGAGGATATATATATGGGAAATGCATATGTTGGGGATGTTCCAATGAATTTAGGTACGTTAGTTGATGATATGAATGAGGATATTATACATGAATATTATGCATATTTAGGTGCATCAACTAAATTGGGTGTATAAAATTATGTCTATGATTACAAGGATGGTATGGTAAAGGATGAACATAACTTAGATGACTGAAATCACTGTGATAAATATTAGGGTTTGAAGATATTGTTTGAGGACGTTATGCTATTTGATGATCGTATTTGATGCAACGTTACCCTACTCAACTTGGGTCAACACTCTAGTTAGTATTTGGACGTGAGCTATGTAACTAAGACAGAAGCCTATGCTAGTCGTGATGTCATCTCTTATTTTAGATAGTATCGAGCTATATTATTAATTAATTTTATATATCATCTCTAGGTACTTTGGGATCCTCGGACTTGGATGTTGTACCGGAGCCCCTCCTTCAGCATCCGGATTCAGGCAAGTGTACCTTGCCATCCTGTATCTCGGGTCCATATTTACTGTTTATTATATCTATGCATTGTGTGCGTTTGGATCATAATCGTTACTTAGCGTCCGGGTCATATCCGGATGCAGATGTTCGTCAGTAACATCTAGTATCGATTGTTAGATATTTTTCGATACCTTGATGTACCTACTTGGTTACATCGGAACCCTAGGACAAATTCAGACACTGTCATCGTACCAGACTTCATGTATCCTGATAGTGTCAGCATGACCGGAGCCTGTGATGACTTTAGGATCGTGATTGTTGATAGTTACTTCAGTATGACGAGATTGTTAGATAGAGGTTCAGGTTCATCTAGCACTCGTTGACCGCATTGGGAGGAAAAGACAGTTACTAGACGCTTGGGCTACTTTGCACGCGCTATATATATATATATATATATATATATATATATATATATATATATATATATTCTTATTTATGTAGAGATCATGTATCCGGAGTCGTAGTATCACCCTTGTGACTCTGTGCTCGGAGCTACGGTCCGTACCGTGTGTCTCTGTGCCTCAGATCTACGATTTTATATTTAAAAAGCCCATGTGTCGAACATTGTCTTCAAAGTTGCGTCTCACTTAAGTGGTTATTCTAGATTACACCGTCGTATCAAATATTTTCTTTCCGTTTTACTATAGCATATTATTTTTGTACCTTGTTACGTCCCTCTGAGGACCTGGTTCCCTTCCAGGCTTAGGCGAGGAGGACTACCTGGAGGATTACGGACTGGGTGTATATCCAGGAGCAGGACTTGTTGTTGAGGACGAGATCCTTCCCGAGGACTTTGTTTGATCTATGGTAGTGACTTCACCCTGGGCCTGATATCATTATCTAGTTTGCAGATATCGGCCCTAGTTATCTTACTGCTTCCTTTCATTCAGTATTTGTATTAACGAGTTGTTCCCGTATGACTCTATTCGTATTGTATTATGATACATTTCCAGTCTTATTTTTCTTCTATACATTAGTAGATTTGATTTCTCTACGTGTTCTATATTCAGATGTCTGTGGATGAGATTTAGTTTCACTGTTTATGCTTTATATGTTGGGTTTTATCATTGTACTTTACAGCTTAGGTGCACTCTGTTGGGTCCATTAGATTAGGATGTCCGTCGAAGTGTATCCGCTGGCCATTGCCACGTGGCTCAGTTCCTTATATTTGGAACTGGGGCGTGACTCAGTTATAAATACAAGTAGTCAAGTCAAGATATATGGTCAATCAGTCAGTCAAGTGAAATTCTCTGCTTCTATCGTAGCATGTATATCAGGTCAGGTATATCGTCAGTGACTCTACAGTAATAGTTTATCAAGTACACAAGTTGATTCTACAACTCTATCATCGAATGCATCAAGCAATGATCATCATCCAGGTAATTGGGATCAACATAAGTTCCTAAGATCAATATTACAAGATTATGGTAAGGAACAAAAACTGTTGAAGAAAATAGCAAAAATGGACAAAAACAACCAAAAAAAGTTCTATGCACCAGAATTCTATGCACCAAACACTATGCGCCAGACCGAATTCAGCCAAAACACAACATCCGGGACATAGGAAAAATCCTAAATTTGTTGTAGCAATAAAAACCTTAATTTAAATCGTAATTCGACTTTCAAATATCAAAATCGCATAAAATTTAATTTTCCACAACATATTAGAATTAGGTTTCACAAATTTTGAGATTTAATAGATCAATTTCACGAATTACTCTAAAAATACTATCTAAAAACTTAGATCTACTTAAAACCACCTATGAAAAATAAAAATATAATATACTAAAGATGAAGACAATTTAAAGAAACACATTATTGACCAAAAATATATAAGGTACCAAGGAAAACAAAATATAAAGGAAAATCATGGTTGTTTTCAATTTGAGCAAGATATACTTGCCTCAGGTTAGCTATCCAAGCCTAGTCTTCCACTCCACCACTAAGAGGGGTTCTGAAACCACACTCTAGGCCTCAAGGCCAAGTTCTAAGCTTGTTGAGGAAGAGAAAGTGAAGAGAGGAAGAAGAAAGAAAGAAAGAAGTGAATAAGAGAGGAGAGAAAATGAAAAGGGGTTTATATGAAGTGGGATTTAATCTCATATGTCCAAACTGCCACCTCATCAATCCATGTCCCTAGAAGCCAATCTCAACCACTCAAGAAAACAC
>JAYESA010000004.1:255488154-255638154 GCA_036927795.1 Iris macrosiphon
GCTAAAGCTAAAACCAATACCACTATTAAAACGGTCAAAAGAAGCTTCTTTCTCAGAACCATAGAGATGTAATCCTCTTTCTACTCTACTTCTTCAAGTCTCATATCCTTTACATATAAAGAGAGGTTACTTGTTTTCTGTTAATTGTGGTGGGTTATATGAATGCCATCTGACTCATTTCTAATCCATGTCTACTATTGTTTCAATCTCTTTCCTTTAGCCTGGTATCATAGATGCTAGATTTCATTAATATTTTTTTAATTGTGTAAACACAGTTTTAGATTGCTTTCAGTCAGGTGCTATTTATTTCGACGAAGTGCGAAGTGCGACAAAGTAAAAAATTTAGAAATCGATATTTTGCATATGCATTGCCATAAAGTAAGACAAAATAAAAAATCTTTCATTTGGGTACTTTGAAGAAGTGGAGGTTAGAAGTAAAAAATTCTAAAATTTGGTGTTTGTTTGATTGTTGAAGTGAGTAGATAAGTATAACTTTTTGTTGAATTGGTATGAATATTAAAAAAAAATTGTTGAAGTTTAGAGGAAGTGGTCCTCCAACTAAACGTATGAAGTGAGAATTCAAGCAGATAATCTATGTGAGAGAATTCAATCTTTTCAATTTGCCTTTTGCTTACCCTTAATAAAAATAGCTTGAAAATTACCAATGACTTGTCACAAACATTAGAAAAAAAAGATCAATACATTGTTAATGCTATAAATATTATAAAAATAATCAAGTAAACACTCCAAAGAAAGAGAGATGGTGGATGAGAATCATTGTTGAATAAAGTATCTTTATTTTGCATAAAAATAGAATCAGAGTCTCAAATATGGAAGCCAAGTTTGAAGTTCATTGAAGATCACGTCGTAATATTGAAGAATGCACAAATATTCACTATTATCGTGCTAAATTATTCTACTATGTTATAGATTTGCAACTTAAGAGTTGAATAATCGATTTGCTAGGTGAATACGGAGTTGTTGTGTCTTGATCCAAGCGATTCTTTCTCTGCATTTGATATGGATAAGTTGATACGATTTGTTGAGCTTTATTCCTCTAATTTTGATGAAGATGATCTTTCATGTCTTGGATATCAACTTTCAAACTATATTGAGGATGTTCACACCAGCAAGCAATTTTTTGATGTTACAGGGATTAATGGGCTTGCTAAAAAAATATTTTAAACCAAGAGGCATTGACAATATTTGTTGATATTTCTGCTTATGAAATTGGCATTAATCTTATTTGTTGCGATAATAACTGTTGAGAGGATATTTTCAGCCTGAAAATTATCAAGACTCAGCTACGCAATCAACTTGAAGATGAGTATGAATGACTCGTTGGTCACTTATATTGAGAGAGACATGTCTGAAAATGTTAATAATGAAGACATTATTCAACCATTTCAGAATATGTGCAATGAAGAGGAGTACTGTAATATGAAATTAGTTATCTTGTTTTTTCATAAGACATGTGAAACTATATAGATATATACGTGTGTGTTGGTTTTTAATATATGATTTTCTTTTTGGACTTTCTCAAGATTGATTCTACTCTTTTAAATTCCTGCGTCCGTCAATTGCCATTCTTTGAGCATTTCTGGTATTGGAACTAAAAGTAAGAACAAAATAAACACTTAGGTTATAATGAAGGACAAACATAATGTAATACTAGCCATCTTCCACAATTTTTTTTTATACATCTCATTAACGATATTTGATTAATAATAATTTATCAAAATTCGGGCAGAACTCTACTTCAGCAAAAGATCCTTCTTGGAGATCGTTGTGCTTGTGTCTTAATTAAATGAGAGTGGAGTAATTCTCCCGAATTCTTGGATGCCTTCATGTTAACTAAAGTTCAAGCCCTTGCTGGTAACTTGTTCTTTGACAGAATAAATAGATGGTTAATTTTTATGTTCTGCTGGCTACCTACTGATGATATTTTATTCACTTTTCTAGCCAAAGATATTAGGAGATTTGCTTTTATGATGAATCTCTTCGGATTTGTTTATCTTACTACTGTGACTAGTAATATACTGCTGTCTTAATGGAAGAACAGAACATTGAAGTCAATATCTTTGTTGGGTTCAGGAGTTGGATCATCTCTCTTTTGCTTGATTGACATTAAAGAGGTATATGCATGACCAGTTCAACTACAATCTGTCGGCAACTAATTTACTTATTGTTTCTGAAGAGACATACATTTGCCAACGCTTTTCTACTGAGTTTTGAGAAGTGGCTAATTAAGCTTAACTGAGACGCGGCCCAGTTATTGATATTTTCGTTGAGCCATAGCAAGGACCTGAGCTCTAGTGCCATTTTGGTACCTCTATTGAAATATTTACCATTGCTTTGAAAGGCCTGAAATGAATGCTCTACCATTTTTTCTCACTTCGGGGAGAGATGGGCCACTGCCACATCAATGGCGGTCTCGCTTGTAGTTGGTAACTGGTAAGGGAAGGATTGGGGAAGTCTAGAAGTGGAGGGTAAATTGACAGATACATAAAGCTGGATTGCAGCGACGATGGGAGTCATAATGAGAATTTATAGATACTTTTATGAGAGGCCTGTAATTTGCATACAAACAAATAAAGATATGTACTTGTAGATTTGAATGTTACATACACATGCTCCCATAGAGATGCAGCCCTGCATTAGCGCAATTCTTATTGTTGTGGGTTTCGGTTCTCATTCATTTTTTGGTTATATATATATATATATATATATGTATATATATATATATATATATATATGGATCAAAAGTTTCATTTATAAAGTTTTCAAAAAGTTTCGTCACTGTGGTCCGTTGGATGGTGCTTTAAGTCATCTAATCTTGACCGTTGATCAAATCAACGGTCAAGATTAGATGACTTAAAGACGATCCAACAGCTAGAAAACACAGGACTTTTTTTGGGCATTATAAGCGGAGCTCTTGATCCGTGTATATATATATATATATATATATATATATATATATATATATATATATATATATATATATATTGTCATTTGTACGCCACCTAGCCGCCCGAAGGGGGGGGGGGGTTGGGTTGGGGTTCGAACCCCCTCCCCTCCGGCACTACCACTAGGCTAGTGCCTTAGGGATATATATATATATATATATATATATATATATATATATATATATATATATATATATATATATATAAAATATGAATCAGTTGTGTTCAAGCTAATTTTACGACACCGCAGGGTGATTCGGCAGCATATTACGTGGAGAATACATGATGGTGAAGGCACAAACTTATGGTTGGATCCTTGGATTCGCCAATGTAGCCTGCTGGAGGAGTCAGGTGGTAACCTCGCTGAAGTGGCGGCCCGACGGGAGAAAGTCAGCGTTCTTGTTCACAGGGGGAATGGCAGATTGGCGCTCATCAGGTTTAGTGAAAATGATATTAGGGGAGTACTTATATATAACAGTCTTCGACAAGATATTTGGGTGTGGGATGCTGTCGTGCATGGCAACTTCGAGTTTAAACTAGTTTACAACCAGGTTCAGACTGAATACGAGAAGATGGAGCATGTGAATATCATATGGTTGAAAGGTATGCGAGGAAGATGCAATTCTGTATGTAAAAACTGCTAATGGCTAGACTTTTGATAAGGGATAGACTAGCTAGATTTGGGATCCAAACTGATGATACTCGATGTGTTATGTGCAACCATGCTATCGAGACAATGGAGCACTTGTTCTTCAATTGTCCTACTATATGGGAGTTTGGAGGAAGTAGGAGGTGCACATGAATCTGAGAGTCAGGGAGGGATGGATGGGATATAGATACGGTGATTCGATGTATCAGGAATGATCGGAGTAGGGAGTCGATGTGGTTTCAGAAGGCATGCACCAGGCTATCTTCAGCGGTTTGGCATATCTGGAAAGAGAGAAACAACCACATCTTCGAGGGACTATGTGTCACGTACCGTTCCCGTAAGGGCCGATTATCCTCGCTTGGTCCTTACGGAACCGATCGTCTTCGCTTGGGCGTGATGCCGTGCAAGCCTAAGTTGCGCTTGCACAGGGCATAGTACCTGCACAAGACACAAGTTAGACAAAAATATACATATATAGAAGCACGGGATTTAAAATACAGAGAACCAAAGTTGAACACATTTGATATGAACACAAAATACTTTCTTTATTGAATACTTGAAGATTGGATTACAAAATACTTGCTTGGCTTATTACAAAATATTTCATAGAAGGCTTACAACTCTTTTTACAAACACAAAACTAGCCACAAAGCCCAACATCATATCCTTTTAGTAGGACCAAAATTGAACATCTAATAAAAGAGCTTACCACAAGAGAGAAAATAATGGAAGCAGCACGAGCACGTTTCCGCTTGAAGGGATGCGCTTTTAAAGCTTCAAAATGCTCGCCGAACTCTCGCTACCAGAACTTGGAGATTGTCCACAAACGTGGGTTAGTACTACAACATGTAATGGTGAGCAACCGTGTCCAAACTCACCTAGAAATATATACTAAGTAAACAAGTGAAGCTAGCATTACTATTATGTGATCTTTCTAGTTGTCTAGTTTCTTTTTAATAATTCGTGCTAAGAAAACATAAAAAATAGATAGACTACGCATATGGTAAATATTACCCACGGTCGAGCGGTTATCCCTACAGCAGACACATAAGTTAGCAACAATTTAATATATATATATATATATATATATATATATATATATATATATATATATATATATATATATAAAACTCATGCATTTGTGTTTGCATCAAGTGTCAAGTATAAATTGAAGGTAAATCTAGCATGTGACCCAACAATTTGAACAATATGCATTATCTTATTTTTATAGAGCCTTAGCTCTTCAATAAGTCAATTTATCATATTCGATTCGATTCAAGCGATAAGGGTGTCACGTCCCAGTCCCAAAATACGTAGGACCAGGAATACGAGATAAGCCAGCTACGCATTCGACCAGACTCAGGTCTGACCCGAATGCGTATAAGCTGTGAAATAATGGTATCCATCTACACTAATCCAGTAAATATAACCATCTATGTCTCAATCCACAATGTACAGAAATATACAAGAATGAGCTACATGTGCTAAAGTCGGTCGCCCAATAACTCACAAACTCGAATAGACTTGAGAAGAAATACGAGTTTATAAAAACTAGGCTACAACAGCAGATGAATAATCAATATGAATAAAGTAAGCATAATGCATGCCGGTAGAAATGATATGAGTACCTGGTACCAATGCCCGCAAGACAAGCAACTCCATCGGTAACTCCAAATGCTCCGTAATTGTCTATGCTGCAAAACTGGCAGGGGACCAGGTCCTCAGAGGGACGTAACAAGGTACAAAAATACAACATGCCAAGTATAACAGAAAGAAGCAAGTGCAACGATGGTGTAATCTAGCATAACCAACTAAGTGAGACACAGTTTAAAGACAATGTTCGACGCGTGGGCTAACCAAAATAAAATCGTAGCTCCGGACACGAAAACTCACGGGACATACCGCAGCTCCGGGCAAAGAGTCACACGGGTGATACAACTACTCTTGATACAGGATCACTACAGAAATAATACATATACATATATAAGCGCGTGCAAAGGAGCATAAACGTCTAGTAACTGTCTTCTCCATCCCAAGCGGTCAACGATTGTACGTTGAACCTGAACCTCTATCTAACAGTCTCGTCATACTAAAGTAACTATCAGTCAATGCGACCCTTAGGTCATCCCAGGTTCCGGTCATGATGTCAGTATCAGGATACAGGAAATTTGGCATGATGACAGTGTCTGAATGTGTCCTAGGGTTACGATATAATCAGGTACGTACATCGAGGTGTTACGAACATCTATCATTAATTACCATACGTTATCGACGAAAGTCTGCACCCGGTTGTGACCCGGACGCGAAGTAACGATTCTAATCAACCACGCGCACAATGTATATAATGAAATAATAAATATCTGGTAACTGAAATACAGGGTGGCAAGGTACACTTGCCTGCGTCCGACTGCTGATGACGGAGATCCGGTACAACATCCAAGTTCGCGGGTGCCGTAGTACTGAAAAGTGCAGGAACGGTGATACCAGCAGGCTCCAAAGTGATTATATGCTAATTATACACTTCCATTGTTGGCTTGTTCCACATGGTTTTCTACTGCATCCAGTTTTCTTAGAGTGGTATCTCCATGAGATTCTTAATTGGTTGGTGGCAGATAGGGCACTTATTAGATTGAAGCCTCAATTCTTTAGCACATCCAATGCACATGCACTGCGAAGGAAACGGAACATAGTAACCAACTAAATAAACCAAGAAACTACAACTTGCAGGGAAGAGATTCCAAGTTTGCCAATAAATTTTAAAGAAAACAAATAATGACATGGCTGCTTGAGTCTCACCATATGCCGACAAGGAAGCACAGCGATATTAATTGGTTCAGACATACAAATAACACATTCCTTCTCGAGATTGCCATCAACTTCGTCAAAGTCTGCTTCCACTGAGAGCCCAAGGTCAAAAATTTCTTGCAACTCATAACGATTACCATCAACCCATAAAATCTGCTTTATAACCTTTACTTCAAAAGGTCCATCACTACTACACTTAATAATTGCTTCATTGAACTCTTGTACACCTCTGTGATTTTTAGGCATGAAGGGATCACGCTCTGGTCATGAAAATAATGTCGGGATCAACAACAGACGTCCTACATCTTCATCCACCAAAGGAAGAACTGTGGAGATCCCAGAGTTCTTAAGAAAGAAAGGTATTGCACTCCTCCCCGCGGTCCCTCCAGGTCCGCTCGAGCCCAGCGCCACCGATCTATCTGGATTTTCGGCCGCCAGATCATCAGACCCCGATCCCGATCGAACTGCTGAGTCCTTCCGTCGGCGCCCTTCCTCCCGTGTCGAGCCTCCAATCCTTGGCTCCGCCCCCAATCTTTCTGAGTCACCGATCCCAGACGCACGGCAGATCAATACTAGATCTGAGGCCAAGCTTCTTCCAGGTGGCCGTCCCCACAAGTTCCGGTGGTTTTCGGCTAGCAGATCCTGCCATTTCCTCGTCCAGCTTATGGTGCATTGCCGGATCTGCACAGAAATCGTGCCTCTTCTTCTTCTCAGGATTGTACGTATGTGTAGAGCATATAGACCTCGAAGCTGAATTAGGGTGAGGAGGGGTGAGAGAGAAGGTGGGGGTTTCCCAAGTGTGGGGATTAGGGCCTGCTTGGGAAAGAGTGTGGGAAAAGACATTAAATAGGGAAGTGTGTGGGGGTTGGATGGTGAGGATGAGCCCAATTCAAATGGGTGGTGGAGATTTTATATGGAGAAATTTTGTCATCCAAAGGAGAGGGAGTGGGGAGATTGACCGGTCAAAGGAGAGGGGGCTTCTCCATTTGGCCTTGACCAATGAGTTTATGACACATGTTACAACATTTGCAATTAAGCCCCTTAAGTTTGGGTATTTGCACAAACACATGAAATGATAAATTTTTTTAGGGGAATTGGTGTTTGGTATTTTGTTGGGTGAGGGAGTGTTGTGTGTTTTGCATGGGCTTAATTCATGGGGCATTGGAATTAAATTGGGATAAAAATAGGATTAGTCAAAGTTGGTATCCCCAATTTAATTAGAATAAATATGTCCCGTATTTTTAAATTAAATGGGGGCACCTAGGATCGCAATTTGGGAGTGACACAAAGGTCAGAAATGGCGTAGGATTGGTGTCAGTCTTGGACCCTTTAATTGGTCCGGCTCAATGGGTTGAGTTGGTGTCTCAAAAATAGATGGCAACGACACAGGTGCGCGACACAGGATTAAATATGGGATTTCGGTTACGAAAAATTATGCAATTAATTTAGGGCACAATGGATTTGATTTTGAGGGCAGGGAAGGTCCAGTGCCTAAATTGGCGGGTCAAGTCTAAAAGGCAACAACTGTTGGAATTTATGGGCTGATGTTGGGCTCTGAATATTTCAACAACGGTAGGGCGAACCAAGGATTTTAAATAAAAATCAGACATCTGCAACCTTACTCTAAACCTCAAACATCTGCTGCTATAGCAAAATTTTCTAACCCATAACCAGACTATCTATAGAAATAAATGAGGGGGGTTTAGAAAGGGTCAAAAGCATCAATTCTCTGAACGAGTTCAATGACAATTCTAATTTTCAAGTAGTAGTTCTTTTTATATTAAAAAAGTAAGATAGCGGTTCTACAAATCTAGCATGTCAATTTTTATCTTTTTATTTTATCTTGTTATGCTGATATCATTGAGCATAGGAGAATGCAACTGAGAGAACTAACAATTTATTTGTTAAGGCGTACAGACCAAAGGATTCATCGAAGGGCCGAAGCCACTCACCGAACGAATCAACGTGAGAGATGGAAAAGCCTTACGCAACGATCACTCCTTGGTTATGTGTCCTGAAATTGCAACAACACTTGGTTAGCATCCTTCGATCTTTTTCTCTTACGATTCGAAATGAATGTGCAAGCGAAAAAAGCGAATCATGAAAACCAAGTCATTGAAAGCAAGACAAAACACAAAGCAACACAAAAACAATCGACAAAACAACCAACGAAAACTCTTGGACTCATTTCAGTAGAAGCCGTTCCATCAGTTTGAATGGTTCATTACATTTCGTCCGTGATTGGTTTGACGGTAAGGTCTTTCCGAGACTCAATTCTCAACCGAGTCAAAGTTGCAAGTGTTCCATAAGTGAACCGCTGGAGGCGGAACATTACACTATGTACAGTCAATATTTGTATATTATAAAATATTGAGTTTGATGTTAAAGGGTTGGGGATAACCAGGGGGACCACCTGAGGGTGGGTGAGATATAATACACATTATTATTAATAAAATTGCCTTCTTCCAATATATATATATATAGTCCCAAATTGGTTAGAGATTAGTATTACACCTTCATTGGGTTGTATAAATAAGGCCTTTGCCTCCACTATGAGATTACACTAATAAGAGATCTTCTCTCCTATTTTTTTATTCCTTCTTCTACGTTTATTTTAACACGTTATCAACACGAAACTCTAATAGGAGAAAATAAGCGAGAGCATCTCAGTGAAGCCGCTATTTACAGATTCTCCACTTCGGTAATAGGTATGGTTATTTATGTTTATTTTTTCTGCATATGCGTACCCTAGGCGCAACCTAATGTTGATGTTTATACATCTCTTGGCATACCGCTAGGGCAAAAAGAATAATTTTTATCCATTCATCTAACTTTTTTTAGTTAACTCTGATAGCACTCCGATGTTAATCGCATATAGATCTCTCGGAGAGAACGCTGGAGTTATTCTTTATTTATTTATTTCTTTTATATATATTAATACATTCAAATCAAAACTATCATATATCTGATGACCATGACCATGAATTGTTTGGTCTATATATATAAGACTTCTGGAACATCATTGTTCAAAGCGTACCATATGTGGTATTTTTGAGAGACTTCTTGAACATAATCATTGTTCGAAGTATACCATTAACATCTAGTATTTGTTATTTACTAACAACTTCTGGAACATCATTGTTCAAAGCATACTATGAACAAGATTTGTTTGGTATAAATAGACTTCTGAAACATCATTATTTGAAGCATACACCATGAACATAAATTATTTGGTGATTTATCAAGTTCTTATGTTAACTTATTATTATTAATCTTATACAGCAATATGTTGAGCCTCATAAATCATGATTTCAAGCCTCTAAACTTAGAAGGCTAGAACTTTCTTAAATGGAGATTGGATGCTGAATTACACCTTCAAGCCAAAAGCTTAGGTGATGCAATTGTGGCTAATAAGCCAATATCTGCACAAGATAAAGCGAAGGCTTTAATTTTCCTAAGATATCATTATTCATGATGATCTAAAGGATGAGTACTTAACAGTCAAGGACCCCATGGTGCTATGGAATTCTCTAGCTAAGAGATATATCACCAGAAAATGGTCATACTACCAGGTGCACTCCATGAATGGCTCAATCTACGTTTCCAAGATTATAAGACAGTTGCAGGCTATAATTCAGCTATGTTCATGATTACTCCATAATTGAAGTTATGTGGTAAAAAAGTGACAGAGCATTCCATGCTAGATAAAATATTCACCATATTTCATGTGACTAATAAGACCCTACAACAGACCTATAGGAAATTTTTTTAAGACATATTCTAAACTTATTGCTGTCTTACTCGTGGCCGAGAAAAAAAGAGTTATTAATCAAAAACCACACTAGTAGACCAACTGGGTCTACACCAATTTCAGCTGAAGTGAATACGACTAGTACTCAAAAAAATTTGACCAATACTAGGGGTCGAGGAAATCACAGAGGTAGAGGGCATGGACACCGTAGAAATAAATGGCTATAATTCGGGTCCAAAGAATGAGACACAGTTCAAAAATAAAGGATTTAATTCTAAACAAATAACGCCTAAATTTTCAATTCAGCTGCTCCAACTAATATTTACAAACGTTATGGAAGAGCTGGTCATTGGATGCGAAACTGTCAAAACTCACAAAAGAAAGTGGACGAGTATGAAGCGTCAAAGAGTGTGGAGACTAATCTCATGGAGAGTATAACACAAATGCATTTTAATGATTTCTTCTAAGATAAGGATAAAAATGCAATTTTGGAAGACCAGTTCAACGCCATGATAGGCTGTCACTACCATATTTTCTAGGAAATGATATTTTAGTAATTTCATAATTAATTAATTATTGTGCATGATGAATAATTATTAGTTGTATTATTTAATTATTATTAGATGTTAGTTTAATATTTTGGACTTGTGTTAGTGGACCTAACTAGTTTAGATTAGATCCATAGACCAATATTTATAATTAGTTAGAATTGAGCCCAATTTGAAGCCCATTCATTAGGAGGATGATTAATTTAATTAAACCATTAGACTAGAACCTTTTCTCCTTAATTATTTATTCATGAAAGGCCCCAAGGGATATAATGGATATTATATAGTAGCTTGAGAAAGGGGCAAGGGGGGCCAGCCATTATAAAGAGGGAGGAAAAGTTTCTCTTTCCTCTTTTTATTTCAAATCTAGATCTAAAATTTTTCTCAACCAAATTCCTTCATTCCCACATAAATTCCCTACCAAATTTTATCCCAATCCCTTCCTAAATCACCATTGGAGACTAGTAGTGTAATGTCCCGCTCCAAACGGTTACTTATGGAACACTTGCTACTTTAACTTGGTTGAGAATCGAGTCTCGGGGAAACCTTACCGCCAAATCAATACGGACGAAATACAATAAAATCTTCCAAATGATGGAACGACTTCTATTGAAATAAGTCCAAGAGTTTTCGTTGGTTTCTTTGCTTCTTGGTTTTGTGTTGCTTTATGTTTTATCTTACTTTCGATGACTTGGTTTTCATGATTTCGCTTTTCTCGCTTGCGCGTTCTTTTCGAAACGTAAGGGAAAGAGATCGAAGTATGCTAAACAAGTTTTGTTGCAATTTCAGGACGCATAACCAAAGAGTGAACGTTGCGTAAGGTTTCCCCATAATCTTGTTCGATTCATTCGGTGAGTGGCTTAGGCCCTTCGATGAATCCTTCAGTTCACATGCCTTAATAAAATAATCTCTAGTCTGCACAAGTTACTTATTCCTATACAATATTGCCTCGCTAAATGAAACATGCTAAAAGAGATAAACTTCATGCTTGATTTTATACATATAGAACTGTTGCAAATGATTATTCAAATAGATGTATATATGTTCCTTACTCATATGCTGCATAGAGATGTTTATAAGAATCTTACATAGGTTACTAAAGAATAAAAGTAAAGATAGATGGAGATGTTCCTTTATAGTCTAACCTGCTGCATAGTAAGAGTTTATATGATAGAGTTTTATTCTATGCATTGGTCTTAAGACAACTTGTGCACAAGGAGAGATCCTACGAACGGTTCTTGGGGCACTAGGGATCGTTCGCCCTGGGGGGGATTAGAGGAACACCCTGAGGCAAAGAAGCCCTCCCGATCAGGGGGGGTGTTCACATTGTCATGCCCCAGTCCCAAAATACGTAGGACTAGGAATACGTAAGTATGCCAGTCGTATGTATATGGCAACTACAATATAAGGAAACCATAACACATACGTATGCTGTATTATGAATAATAATTCACAAGTGGTATAGATTTATGTCATAAGTCACAGGACATAACTAAATCTTATCCACAAAAATCATAAAGAAATAAATGATCAAATATGTCAATGAGCCAACTATGAATTAGACGAGAAGAACTAATAGTTGGATGGAGACAAATCCACCACCAAACTAGAATATAAAGGTAAATATAATAAGTACATCATCTAATGATCAGAGAGTCTCGAAGGGAAGACCTCCTCGAAAGATAACGAAGTAGCAAGTCTTGATCCGTGCTCCTACAGATAGTCATGATCGTCTACACCTGGAAAGGGACTAGGTCCTCAGAGGGACGTAACAAGATACATAGAAGCATACCAATTGAATACAGTAAAACATGCATATAGAATAGACAGAAAATATACAAGTATGCTGTACTAGACAATCTATATGAATATGTATAATGAGGATAACTTTTCAACGTATGGGCAGGTGTAGGCTACTCTAAAACACATGCTATCTCACAACTCACACACACGTCCATGTACCATCATCGACATACCTCGAGGGTAGCGACCATCGTGACACCATCAACCAACATACCTCGAGGGTAGCGACCATCACGACACAACTACCATAGTGCGTCCTAGTACTAAAATTTTACCAGAGTGGGTAGCCCATACGCCTTCTGACTGTCCTTTCCTCCCATGATACTATGTATCAAGTATGTGTCAACAAATATAATATATAATTATTACTGAAACAAAACACAAATATAATGAATATATGAAAATATGATAAGTATGCAAAATATAATAAGTAATTTGGCAAGATATACTTGCCTGCTCTAAAAAATAATGAAGTCCCAACTCAAGGCATCGTCCGATCTATCTGTCACATAAATTAAACAAGTTAGGTTACAAAAGTGGGTGAATAGGTTCCTCCATTTTAATCTATTTTAATTCTGAATAAAATAATCTAAAATAGTATTTTAATCTTATTATAATCTAATTTTATTGCTAAATCCTAATTTTGGTCCAAAGAAAGTCAACTTTACGGATTTGGGATCCATGACACGCAAATCGAGGCGACCCGATGACCAAAAAGTCAACCAACTCAAATTCTCGATTTGTGTGTGGAATCCTATAGATTTCAATGCTACATGAACACTGGAATTAACGGTTTCATAAAATTATAAGTTGGTAAAGAGTTATGGCCACAAGGGCGCACAAATGACAGTTTTCGGTGGTTTCCAATTTACGTCTACGTTGCATAAATTTTACAGTAGATTAAAATTGTATATTAAATTCTAAAAAAATAAATTTTTGGAATTTTATCATGTCAGATTTTTGAAACTTCAAACGGCTCATAATTTCGAGTTCGGGATCTCCCAAAATCTTAAAAATATGGAAACACATCTGATTTTGGATAGCTGGCACTTTTAAAATTTTCTGGAAATATAGATTCATAAATTATTAAAATAATTTATATACTCAGAAAACTAACCTTTATATAGTTCTAACAAAAAAAAACTGGAGCGCGTTTGGAGTTCGGAGCTAGGAGATATCGTCTTTTTAAGTCGTCATAACTACTAGAAAATGAGGCTGAATTTATGACGAATTTTGACTGTTTTTGGACGGAAAAGAGAGGAGTTTGGGGAAGAAAAATATAAAAGATAAGTTTATTCCATAAGTCTAATAGGTATTTATAATGGTGGAGACTACTTAATTGAATACGACTAGGATTGGCTAATATGGATATGATTAGTATCAGTTTAAATAAGGATATGATATGCATGAAGTTGCTTTCCTAGTAGGCTCAGGATTTGAATTAATTTAAAATAGAGTTTGAGTTTATCTCAATAATTTATAATCTTAAATAGAATTAAAGATAATACAAATAATTTATATATAATCTTATTAATATCTATTAACACTAAATTAGCATCTATCTAATATTAACACTATATATATCCAAATAAATCCTAAATAATTTCAAAAATCTAAATAAATTTCTTCAAATTCTAAATAAATTACAAAAAAATATAATTAAATATTTTAACCTAAAATAAATATTTGGTAGGAACAACATGCAAGTATGGTCTCATAGTAAATCATGGAAGTCCTAAAAATTTACGTTTCCTATATTTTAATTACCTAAAAATTCTAGAAAAAACTCCAAAAATCTAAAATAGCCTAAAAATGATTCTAAATAAATATTTTTATAAGTAAATATATCAAAAAATTTATTTTTTAATTAACTAAGATAATACTCTAAAAAAAATTAATATTTAAAATAATCTATAATAAATATAATTGTCACGCTCCAGTCCCAAAATATACAGGACCAGGCCACGTGACAATGGCCAGCTAATATGAGTCCGAGGAATTACCCAATTTAATGGATCGGACGAAGCATACTACGCTTTCCTAAAATACTAACAAGTCCAAAATACTATCATACAACAGGTAAATGTCTAATCTCATCCACAGAATACAATATAATAATGACTGAAGCAAGTGTTGGTAAATGAAATATAAGGAGTCTGAATATCCATAATACATCTGAAATAGTCTGATGGGGACAAACCCACTAAAATACAGCAATGAAATAAAAGTACAGAAAGAAGTAAGATAACTAGACTAGAGTATCAACTAGCTAGATAAGAATACTCTAGTCCAAAACAGCTGCGTACCCAAATCACGAGAACTCCTCTGGAAATTCCTCAAAGTACTCAGTCACGAATCTTGTCTCTACTCCTGCTCCGTAGATGGTCGGGTATAAGTGTTCGTCCGAATCTGGATGGGAACCAGGTCATCAGAGGGACGTAACAAGATACAAAAATACATGCCAAAAAATAAATACTGTGTAAACTCGAGGGTGATCTAACCAGCTAAGTAAAATGCATTTGAAGACAACCTTGGTACGTATGGGTAGGTGAAAGATATAAAGCGTAGCGTCGAGCCAGAGGCTAAGTACCTGGCATTAGCTGTAAACTAGATACCAGGAGTATATGCTGACTACATCATCGATCATGATAGCACGCAGCTAGTAACCTCTGCCGGATGTATCGACAAGGATATACACCCATAACCAGGTAACATATAGCCCATATCCGGGTAACACATAGCCCATAACCGGATAACACTGAGGCTCACGATCCCGTAGTTTACTCTGAAACTACGGTAGCCAAATGTCTGTCCCATACGCCTATTAATTGTCTTCCCCGCCCAATGCCAATGTACAAGTAACGAACACGACGTGGACCTCTTGTACTATAATGCAAGTCACTATAGAAATAAACAACTAAGCTAAATACCATCACACGTGCTGCTCACACCGATGGCCAGTCGAGTATGAAGCATGCGTCCGTACATGATCTCACTCTGTGATGTGCAATGATACGTGTCAAGGCCTCAGAGTCATACTGATAACTCCACAATTTTAGGTGCGTCCACTAGACACTAGGTCAGACACAAATCCTAACGTCAACACCTTCGTTGACTGCACCCGAGTCTTTCTCTGGCGCACACAGTTATATAATATTAAAATAATAAAATATGCAACTAAATAATATCTGAATTTAAACAGTACAACAAGACAAGGTATACTTGCTTGAAACTCTGGTGTGCGCAAGTAAGGATCCGGAACCAACAGCCAAGGTAGTATCGTCTTGGATGCCTACAAATAAATAACAATAAATATTAATCATTATATTATACTATGCTAATTACGTACACAAGTATGACTTACGCAACGTCACGGGTTACGTAGATACCAATTAAACGTTTTAATTAAATATGATGGCTAGGGTTGACTAGTCACGGGTCAAGGGGGTAGGTGTACATTAAGGTATTATTTCCCACATGTTACAATCACGGTCACAGCTATGATTAGTGTAGGTGCTAAGTCGCATATCTAACACATGGGTACCAGGTATCCTACTTATTTTCAGTACATGTCTGATATGGGTAATCATCTAGGTCTCCATGCACGGGTACGTCATATCCTCAAATATCGTGCACAGCGAAATAATTACTACCAAAATATGCTAAAATAACAAATAATAACTCACACAAAGTACCAGTCCTAATTAACAGGGTAATGTGCACAAGTCCGTTTTCTAGACATCTAGGTCAACACAAGTGTACCACATTAAATAGTCAAGTTCTATGAGGTATACACTACTCTAATATTATTCTAAAACATGTACACAATACACAAGGGTATTCACTAACACTAATATTAATCAAAATACGTACACCTATACACAATGCACAAGGGTTCACAACACGGTTCATTCAACGACACACCGATGCATTCGTATATGAAAAAAAGAAGGCGATAAATATATACCTAGTCGTTCGTGTCCGAAAGGGGGGTGTCCGCTGCACGAGGGGGCCGGTCTCCGGTGGTGTACAGTAGCTGCGGTAGCTACAGTGGCAGCAGGGTGGTGCTCCGGCGAGTGCACAGTACACTGGCAGCAGCAAAACTAGCAGCAGAAGTGTCAATGCAGCAGCTCGCAGCGGAGGCGACAAGGTGGTGGGTGGTCGTGGTGTGGTGGCAAGATGTTGGCAGTGGCGAGACGGTGGCTAAGGCGGTGGTGGTCTCCGGTGATGGTCGGCCATGGAGATGGATGGGTGTTGGTGATGGTGATGATGCTATTGGTGATAATGGAGTTGGTGACGGTGGTCGTGACGGTGATTGCTGATGGTAGTGGAGACGATGATGATGGTGGTGGTGACGTCGAAGTGGGGATGATGGTGGTAGAGGTGGCCGGGTCGTTGTGGTGGCGGTGGGGATGACTGGTGATGATGATGATGGTGTTGTCGATGGTGATGTTGGTGACGGGGAGGACGGTAGTGATGGTGACGACGGTGGCGATGGAAATGGTGACGACGGTGGCGGTGGAGATGGTGATGATGTTGGCGGTGGAGATGGTGGTGACGGTGGCGGTAGAGGTGGCTGTCTGTGGTGGCGGTGGGGTGACTGAGGAAGGAGGAAGTCGAGTCGATGGGAAGAAGTCGGGTTGTTGATGGTGATGATGATGGTGGAGGGAGGAGGCGGAGACTGCTATGATTGAGGTGGCAGGCGGTACTGTGGTCGGGGTCGAGGTCGAGGGGGGACAGGTGGAGGAGGAAGGTGGTCGGAGGAGATGGGCTGCTGTAGGAGGTGGTCGGGGAAGAGGGGATGTGGCCGGGTGAAGGAGAGGGTGTAGTATATTTTTAGGGTTTTTGGTTAGGTGATGGTGTTGTTGATTTTTTTAGGAGAGAGAGAGTAGGTGTATATGTAGGAGAGAGAGAAGGGGCTCTTCTTGGTATTAGGGCTGGTTGGGTATTTTTCTAGGGTTGAGGGAACACTCTACATGAAGGGATGGAAGGTGGAGATGTCTTTGGTGATGGGGGTTTGAATTGGAGGGTGGAGATGTAAGGGGATAAAGTTGTATAAAGTACAACAAATAGGGGGGGATTGTGGGTGGACCGGTCAAAGAGAGGGAGGAAGGGTTTCTTCATGTGTTGGGTCCAATGAGGGGTGGACACCTCATTTCATATTTGCATAAAAGTCCCTAACAATTGGAAAATTGCACAAAAATAGAGTTTGGGGATTGGATAAGGAAAAATACCATGTTTGGTATAATATAGTGGGCTAAAATGGTGTGTGGTGTTTAGTATGAACCTTGAGGGTGTGAGTAAGGGTTTGAGTTGGAGTTGGGTCTAGTTTTGGGTGAGGTTGGGTCCTTACACCAATTTAATTAAAATTAGTGTAATTGGTGCTCTTTAATTAATTAAAAATATATAGGGTTAAAATTGGGTGGGACACAAGTTTCATGGACGTAGTAGACTCAGAATAGAATAATGTCATAATTTGGGTTGTACAAAATGGGTCAAGGTTGTGTCTCCAATTTTGATTGGAACAGACAAGGATGCAAATTTGGATTTATTTGGATTTAAGAATGGACGTTTGTAACAAATATTGTACATCTAAAATGAAGCACACGAGAGAGTATTTATAAGTTACGCAAGGGTCAGAATGGAAGGTTGGCACATCTAAAAAAAGTATATGAAATTTGTTTGAAAGCAAATACTAGTATAGCGCTCCAAATATCGAAGCAACGGTAAAGTGCACAAAGTGATACAAATATTGCACAATAAATCTAAAATACTGTGTTCTAATTCTAAATGGCTCCAAACTAACCCTAGTCTCTCTATCTAAGCCAGGTAGACCTAAATTTGGTCGAGGGGGTTTACGATCTATCCAACTTATAAGAATTTTGTTCTCGAAATTAAAATAAACACATAATAAACTATAAATTATCAAGCAATGCTACGGACATACCTAGGACTGGTGGAGCTCGCCTCTGCACTATCTACTGGGTCTATCGACATACTGGGAACACTCCTGAGCTAGATGTTGGTTTGATCTATACCTCAAATATTGTCCTAACATTCTTCTGTAATCTTTCTGAACATGTCCCTTCTTTCTGCAAAAGTGACATGTCGGTAGCTCTCTCTGCTGATACGGCACAATCTTCTGTTGCGTCTGATCGTGCTAGAATGTCTCGATTCTCTACCAATGGCCTCCTGGATCCTAGCCTCTGACAGAACCTCCTCGTAAGAGATCCTCGCCTGGGTGGTAGTGTACCTCTGTAGCTCGAAAGTCAGACCATGATGGAATCTTTTGGCCTTCTCTAGATCGTTGGGTATCAAGGCGACACCAAATCTGCTAAGTCGACTAAACTCTGTGTCGTATGCGTCTACAGTCATATTCCCTTACTCCAGGTGCAGGAACTGGGAGTATAGGGCATTCCTGACCGTGGCCGAAAAATACTTTGCATTGAAGTACTATAAGAACTGCTCCCACGTTTGTGTCTTGTCGATACTGCGCTCTATGGAGTCCCACCAGTGATAGGCGTTGCCTTTCAGTTGGGCCCTCACTGCGGTTATCCAAAGGTCTGGATGTAGCTGAGAAGCCTACAGTAGCATCTCCGTATTGGCGACCCAATCGAAGATCTCCTATGCAGTCTCGCTGCCCGAAAAGGTATCCGGGCCCATTTGACGAAATCCTCGAACAGTACCAGCTGTCTGAACTGGTTGCAGGTGCTGGTACGGGTGCTGGGACAGGTGTCCTCTCCAGAACTGCCATCAAGATCTATCTCAAGGTCTCGGTCTGATGCCACTGCACCTGCATCATAGTCTGGAAGAACTGGAACATCTGCGGCTGTCCCTCTAGATGTGGCATCTGAGGTGGAAAGGGCGAAGATGGTGGCAATGAGACCTCCGGCTGCGTCGTAGGTGTCTCCTCAGATGTCGGCCTCTCGGACTGCGGCATCGGCGTAGCCTTCAAAGTTTGGCCCTCTAGGTGGTGCGTCGGGATAGTCTGAGAAGTCTGGCCCTCATTCTGCTACGTTGGGTCATCCTGGGAAGTCTGGTGCCAATGTATCACCGGGGCATGTGGTATCACCGGGGCCTAGGGTGGGGGCTGCTCTTCAGGTAGTCCAGGAGGTGTATCCTCCCTCTGTGCGGTGGTAGATGGCACAATGGCACCGTATGCCTCGCGTCCACTACGCAAGTTTATTTCTCTGCAAGAAATAGAACTACATTAAAAGAGTACGGGAGTAACAAACATGATGCAGATATTCAAATAATCAAATGCGAAGGAGGATCAAAGGCGGTAGTCAAGGTGGATGAGATCTAATAATTTCTATCCTATCGCAGGCTCGCTGGGCATGTTACCATACCACAAGCGATAAACATGACCTGCATGGGCCACCACTAAAACCATGTCACGCCCCAGTCCCAAAATATACGGGACTAGGCCACGTGACAATGGCCAGCTAATACGACTCCGAGGGATTACCCAATTTAATGGATCCGACGAAGCGTACTACGCTGTCCTTCACTTTTGGGCACAGGAAGCCCTCTACCATCCGTCCCATTGTATTTCTCTCGTAGAGTAATGTACCGTAAAATACTAACAAGTCCAAAATACTATCATACAACAGGTAAATATCTAATCTCATCCACAGAATATAATATAATAATGACTGAAGTAAGTGCTGGTAAATGAAATACAAGGAGTCTGAATATCTATAATACATCTGAAATAGTCTGATGGGGACAAACCCACTAAAATACAACAATGGAATAAAAGTGCAGAAAGAAGTAAGATAACTAGACTAGACTATCAACTAGCTAGATAAGAATACTCTAGTCTTAAACAGCTGCGTACCCAAATCACGGAAACTCCTCTGGAAATGCCTCAAAGTCCTCAGTCACGAATCCTGTCTCTACTCCTGCTCCGTAGATGGTCGGGTACAAGTGCTCGTCCAGATCTGGAAGGGAACCAGGTCCTCAGAGGGACGTAACAAGATACAAAAATACATGCCATAAAGTAAATACAGTATACTCGAGGGTGATCTAACCAGCTAAGTAAAATGAATTTGAAGACAACCTTGGTATTTATGGGTAGGTGAAAGGTATAAAGCGTAGCGTTAAGCCAGAGGCTAAGTACCTGGCATTAGCTGTAAACTGGATGCCAGGAGTATATGCTGACTACATCACCGATCATGATAGCGCAGCTAGTAACCTCTGCCGGATGTATCAACAAGTATATACGCCCATAACCGGATAACACATAGCCCATATCCAGGTAACACATGGCCCATAACCGGGTAACGCTGAGCTCACGACCCCGTAATTTACTCTGAAATTACGTTAGCCAAATGTCTGTCCCATACGCCTACTAATTGTCTTCCCCGCCCAATGCCAATGTACAAGTAACGAACACGACGTGGACCTCTTGTACTATAATGCAAGTCACTATAGAAATAAACAACTAAGCTAAATACCGTCACACATGCTGCTCACACCGATGGCCAGTCGAGTATGAAGCATGCGTCCCTACATGATCTCACTCTGTGACATGCAATGATACGTGTCAAGGCCTGGGAGTCATACTGATAACTCCACAATTTTAGGTGTGTCCACTAGACACTAGGTCAGACACAAATCCTAACGCCAACGCCTTCGTTGAATGCACCCGAGTCTTTTTTGGATGCGCACAGTTATATAATATTAAAACAATAAAATATGCAACTAAATAATATCTGAATTTAAATAGTACAACAAGGCAAGGTATATTTGCCTAGAAATCTGGTGTGCACAAGTAAGGATCCGGAACCAACAGCCAAGGTAGTATCATCCTGGATGCCTATGAATAAATAATAATAAATATTAATCGTTGTATTATACTATGCTAATTACGTACACAAGTATGACTTACGCAACGTCACGGGTTACGTAGATACCAATTAAATATTTTAATTAAATATGATGGCTAGGGTTGACTAGTCACGGGTCAAGGGGATAGGTGTACACTAAGGTATTATTTCCCACATGTTACAATCACGATCACAACTATGATTAGTGTAGGTGCTAAGTTGCACATCTAACACATGGGTACCAGGTATCCTACTTATTTTCAAGACACGTCTGATATGGGTAACCATCTAGGTCTCCATGCACGGGTATGTCATGTCCTCTGATACCGTGCACAACAAAATATTTACTACCAAAATATGCTAAAATAACAAATAACGGCTCATACAAAATACCAGTCCTAATTAACAGGGTAATGTACACAAGTCTATTTTTTAGACACCTAGGTCAACACAAGTGTTCCATATTAAATAATCAAGTTCTATGAGGTATACACTACTCTAATATTATTCTAAAACATGTACACAAAACACAAGGGTATTCACTAATACTAATATTAATCAAAATACGTACACCTATACATTATTCACAAGGGTTCACAACACGGTTCATTCAACGATACACCGATACATTCGTATATGAAGAAAAGAAGGCGATAAATATGTACCTAGTCGTTCGTGTCCGGGAGGGGGGTGTCCGCTGCACGAGGGGGCCGATCTCCAGCGGTGTACAGTAGCTACGGCAGCTACAGTGGCAGCAGGGTGGTGCTACGGCGAGTGCACAGTACACTGGCAGTAGCAACACTGGCAGCAGCAGCGTCAATGGAGCAGCTCGCAGCGGAGGCGACTGAGTGGTGGGTGGTCATAGTGTGGTGGCAAGCTATTGGCACTGGCGGGACAGTGGCTAAGGCGGTGGTGGTCTCCGGTGATGGTCGGCCGTGGAGATGGATGGGTGTTGGTGATGGTGATGATGCTGTTGGTGATAGTGAAGTTGGTGACGGTGGTCGTGACGGTGATTGCTGATGGTGGTGGAGACGGTGATGATGGTGGTGGTGACGTCGAGGTGGGGATGATGGTGGTGGAGGTGGCCGGGTCGCTGTGGTGGCGGTGGGGGGTGACTGGTGATGATGATGATGGTGTTGTTGATGGTGATGTTGGTGACGGGGACGACAGTGGTGATGGTGATGACGGTGGCGATAGAGATGGTGGCGGTGGAGATGGTGATGATGTTGGCAGAGGAGATGGGGGTGACGATGGCGGTGGAGGTGGCTGTCTGTGGTGGCGGTGGGGTGACTGAGGAATGAGGGAGTCGGGTCGAGGGGAAGAGGTCGGGTTGTTGATGGTGATGATGATGGTGGAGGGAGAAGGCGGAGACGACTGTGATTGCGGTGGCAGGCGGTGCTGTGGTCAGGGTCGAGGTCGAGGGGGGGGACAGGCGGAAGAGGAAGGTGGTCGGAGGAGATGGGCGGCTGCAGGAGGTGGTTGGGGAAGAGGGGAGATGGCCGGGTGAAGGAGAGGGTGTAGTATATTTTTAGGGTTTTTGGTTAGGTGATAGTGTTGTTGATTTTTTTTAGGAGAGAGAGAGTAGGAGAGAGAGAGGGGGGGGGCTCTTCTTAGGATTAGGGCCGACTGGGTATTTTTCTAGGGTTGAGGGAACACTCTACATGAAGGGATGGAGGTTGAAGATGGATTTGGTGATGGGGGTTTGAATTGGAGGGTGGAGATGTAAGGGGATAAAGTTGTATAAAGTACAACAAATGAGGGGATTGTGGGTGGACCGGTCAAAGAGGGGCAGGGGAAAAGGGTTTCTTCATGTGTTGGGTCCAATAAGGGGTGGACACCTCATTGCATATTTGCATAAAAGTCCCTAACAATTGGAAAATTGTACAAAAGTGGGGTTTTGGGATTGGATGAGGAAAAATACCATGTTTGGTGTGATATAGTGGGCTAAAATGGTGTGTAGTGTTTAGTATGAACCTTGAGGGTATGAGTGGGGGTTTGGGTTGGAGTTGGATCTAGTTTTGGGTAAGGTTGGGTCCTTACACCAATTTAATTAAAATTAGTGTAATTGGTGCTATTTAATTAATTAGAAATACATTGGATTAAAATTGGATAGAACACAAGTATCAAGGATGTAGTAGACTCAGAATAGAATAATATCATAATTTAGGTTGTACAAAATGGGTCGAGGTTGTGTCTCCAATTTTGATTGGAATAGACAAGAATGTAAAGTTGGATTTATTTGGATTTAAGAATGGACGTTTGTAACGAATATTGTGCGACTAAAATAAAGCACAAAAGAGAGTATTTATAAGTTATGCAAGGGTCAGAATGGAATATTGGCACGTCTAGAAAAAGTATATGAAATTTGTTTGAAAGCAAATGCTAGTGTAGCGCTCCAAATATCGAAGCAACGGTAAGGTGCACAAAGTGATACAAATATTGCACAATAAATCTAAAACACTGTGTTCTAATTCTAAATAGATCCAAACTAACCCTAGTCTCTCTACCTAAGCCAGGTAGACCTAAATTTGGTCGAGGGGGTTTACAATAATAATATAAAATACACACAAAATACCTATTTTGGGTGAGAGGGTTTACAATCTACCCAACTTGCAAAAATTGTGTCCTCAAAATTAAAAATAAGGCATGATTTGCAAAATCCTTCACATTCGTATAAAAGGCAAGTCTATCGCAATCTCTTCCCAAAATTTAAATAACAAAATCTATTCAGATCCATCACAATCACTTCAAATTTAAAATAACCATTGTTTAAATCAAAATTCAACATATCGTAATCTCTTCTCGATTTTCAAATCATCAACATCCAAATTTAAGTCAAATCTATATAACATCTTCAAGATTTAAATAACCCACATCAAATTTTACATCACAATTTTCAACTATCATAATCTCCTCTAGATTTTAAATAATAAACAATTCTATCAAATCTTATTCCTATTTTCAACTTATCAATTTTGTACTCTTCAAATTTTAAATTCAATTTCTATCATCGATATTTTAAATAGATGATCTGTTAAAACCCCCTAATTTTTAATATTATATTTATTTAATTAATCATTGAATTTATTTATATTATTTCTTAGTTAATTATAAAATATATCTTAATAATTTAATTACCTAGATAAATACTCATTTAGAATTATTGCACAAAACTGTAATTTTTATTTTATTTTAGGAATCCTTGTTAAAAGTTGGTATATTTTTAGAATTTATTTTTGTGTATAAATATTTTTTTTTTGGATTTAAAACCCCATCCATATATGTAAAAAAATATAGTTATTAATAATATATAGTTAATAATAATAATAATAATAATAATAATAAGTAATAGTAATAGTAATAATAATAATAATAATACAAATAATAATATTAATTATAAGTAATATTAATAGTAATAGTATTAATAATATAAAAGAAAAAAAGTAAAGAAAAAAAAAGAAAAAAAAGAAAAAAAACATAATAACTAAACCTAATACCTAAAACTAACTAAACACTAAGCTAATCCTAATCCCCCCACAGTAGAACCCATAATTCCCCCCTCCCCGATTCTCTCTCTCTCCATATATATATATATATATATATATATATATATATATATATATATATATATATATATATATATAAATCAACTCAAAACCAAAACCAAAACCCTAACCCTAACCCTAATCCTAGACCTCGACCCCAACCCCGACCCCGACGCCGGCGACCGTCCGCAGTCGCCGCCCCGCGCCGCCGCAGCCGTCGGCGACCGCCGTGGTCCGCGCGCCGCGCGCACGTGTTCACAGCCGCACAAGCAACAGAGTCCCCATCTTCACGGTATGATATCTCTCCCATCCTTGATTATTTTTACGAGCGGTTTATCTTGTACTTCCACAACCTAACCCTCTAGGATTTTCCTTCAAGCGGGACGAGTTTTCGTGTCTCGGATTGGTCGAAAATCGACCAAAAGTTGGCCAAAAAACTGACTAAAAATAGTCCAGAATTTTAATCCAAACCTCCATGTTCATGCCCAATTTGCCACCAACCTGTTTAATATTTTTAAAATCTAATTGAAGGGTTTTCTTCTCTATATATTCGAGAATTTTTCTATTTTTTTAATTTTTATTAATTCGTTTTATGTGTTAAATTATTCAACCTCCAAAACGACCAAAAATTTGATACTTTAAAACTAAGATTTTGTGATACGGAGTGCGCCCCGCCAAACGGGACTGCCTTATCTTATACCAATTACACCGGAATGCGCGTATGGTATATCCTGACGTGTGGACTTTCACGGAAGTTGATTCGGACGTGTGTGCGCGTCGGAATCAACCAGCATCCGTAAAAAGTTTTCGTATTGCTACTTTTGCAAAATATCACCCCACTTTGTGTACGCTTGTCCGAATGCGACAAAACTTACGCCATTGGATTCGTGGTATCACGGTAGTCCTGTGACCCAAATTTCACGCAATTCTGAGACAGTTGACCAAACCGCCTATTTGCGGGTCCTACAGTTTGACTTGAAGGGGGAATTTGTGATCGGCTTACCAGAATCCAAAATTGGACATACAGTTGAGTTCGTATCGACGTTTAAAATTTGTTTGACCTATAATTTATCCCATTTAGAGACCTTTACCTCTGGCATGCATTTTGGTGCAATGTGGCCCACATATGGACCAACTTTGACCCAAAATTACCGTTTTGCCCCTGTGTCCAAATTGGACGAAAGGGTGGACTTTTATGACTATCTCGCTTATTCCGGGAATGTTGTTTATTTCAGCACCCGGAGACGTTCATTCTGATGCCATAGTTCTGATCCCCTGTGCTTGACGTCTGGACGCTTACACTTCGCAGCTTTCTTGCCAAACAAGATACCTTGCTAAATTGCTTATAGTACTTTGCATGCTTATCATATTTTTATATATTCATTATATATGTGTTTTCTTTCAGTCATAATTATATGCAATATATGTTGACACACACTTGACACATAGTATCATGGGAGGGGAGGACAATCAGTAGGCGTATGGGCTACCCACTCTAGTAAACCGTAGTAACTAGCATGCACTACGGTAGTTGTGTCACGATGGTCGCTACCCTCACGGTATTTTGATTGATGGTATCACGATGGTCACTACCCTCGTGGTATGACGGCTGATAATGTTCATGGATGTGTGTGTGAGTTGTGAGATAGATAGAGTATCCTACACCTACCCATACGTCGAAAGGTTGTCCTCACTATGCATTTTCATATAGATTGTCTAGTACATCGTACTTATATACTTTCTGTCTATTATGCATGTTTACTGTATTCAATTGGCATGCTTCTATGTATCTTGTTACGTCCCTCTGAGGACCTGGTCCCTTTCCAGGTGTAGACGATCATGACTATTCGTAGGAGCACGGATCAGGACTTGCTACTTCTCTCTCTTTCGAGGAGGTCTTCTTTTCGAGCCTCATTGTTCATTAGATATAATTATTTTGTTTCTCTTATATTCTAGTTGGTAGTGAATTTTTCTCTACCCAACTACTTGTTCTTATCAAGCATTTTATACTTGATTCAGTTATATAGTTGATTGGTTATTTGATTCTGTGGATGAGCTCTAGTTGTGACCTGTGACTTATGACATAAATCTATACCACTTATGAATTATTATTCATAATATAGAGTACGTATGTGTTATGGGTTCCATATATTGGAGTGGCCATATACATACGGCTGTCATGCTTACGTATTCCTAGTCCTACGTATTTTGGGACTAGGGCGTGACATGATCCAACAATCAAAATTTTAATTTTAATTCAAATCATCAAATTATAAAATTTTGAATTCAATCCATCAATGTTCATGTTTAGAGTTCTATTTTTTTTCAAAATTTAAATTATTAATTCAATCTCCAATATTAAAATTATAAATCATGTGCTCAAAATATAAATATTTGGTCTGCAATATCAAAATATCAAAATTTATTTCATAAGGCATTCTTCTCTTTAAAGTTAAATCCTCATCATCATAATCATTCTTCTAAAAAATTCTCAAAATTAAAATGACTTAAATCTCTCAATCTAATCTTACTTGATCACAATATAAAAAAAATTCACCTCAAGTTGACAATGCAACTCCTACCCAACTTAGAATTTACCGATCTATCACATAAGACTATACCTTTTAGAAAGACTTCCTCAAATTATTTAATCATGTTATTCAATATATCCTCAAAAAATTTAACACCAAATATATCACATGTGATATGCCCTTAATTACAAAAGATAGTCACAAAGTAATGTGATTGGCCTATGGGGTATATATAGTACTCTCCGTGTATCAAACTTATATCAAGCACGAACGTTCGTCTTCCCGAAATAGGGAAAGACGAAAAATAATAATAAAGAATTTAAGGAGGAGGTGATAGAATACAAGTACGGGGTTCAAGGCGATTAAAGAATTCAAAAAGAGAGTTGTCAGGGCAGTTGCATATTTTGGTAATTCTTATTCAGTTGCTCATATCAGTACAGTTATGTAACCGATAAGATATGCTCGGACATGTCTAGAGGGCAAGTATATTCGTCTAAGAAGCTAAGTCAATTACATCTCAATCCACATAAGGTAGTCATGCGAAGAGCGAACCAAGTGCACTAAGGTTAGCTAGACCATAATACACTGATTCTGATTTAGATAATGTATTAGTAGGCGTCCTTAATAACACATATCTCATGAACAAGCTCGATAAAAGAATAAGCTTGCAAAACTAGGCTATAATAGCAGCATAAGTCGAGGTAGTCCAGAAAATATAAGTACGCTGGATTATGATAAAGGAAGGTACAAAATAATTCAAGTTCACTAAGAAGATAAGACTCGTTTGGTGTTATGCCTCTACAGTTGCTATACTAACTTCTTGTCTAAGTCTCTAGTCGACCAAATGGGGGTATGGGCCTCTAAGTTCTACAGTCTGGATAAACACTATCTTCTTATGCAAGTTATAGTTGGTGTCATTCAATTACACTTCATTAATGGGTCAAAAGGACTATGTGATACTAGGTTATGAGGCATACTATCCAACTTACAAGAATTTAACTAATAGTGTTATTAAACAATGGAGTGTATATACCTAGTACAAGTCACCTTCCTAACCCCTATCAAGCACGAAAGAAAAGATAAGATTAACGTTGTGAAAGGATCAAGCAAGATGCAATGCAAGCAATCAAATGAGAATGCGAAGTAAAATCAAGGGAGGTGATTAAATAAGTGGATGAGATCCTATACTCTAATCCTATGCGTCGGCTTGCTCGGTACAGTAACGTAACCGAGATAATATGCTCTCGACCTGCATAGGCCACCATAAAAATATGTCACGCCCCAGTCCCAAAATACGTAGGACTAAAAATACGTAAGTATGCCAACCGTATGTATATGATAACTCAATATATGGAAACCATAACACATACGTACGCTTTATTATGAATAACAACAATTCACAAGTGGTATAGATTTATGTCATAAGTCACAGGGCATAACTAAATCTCATCCATAAAAATCATAAAGAAATAAATGATCAAATATGTCAATGAACCAACTATGAATTAGTCGAGAAGAACTAATAGTTGGATGGAGACAAATCCACCACCAAATTAGAATATAAAGGTAAATATAATAAGTACATCATATAATGATCAGAGAGGCTCGAAGGGAAGACCTCATCGAAAGATAATGAAGTAGCAAGTCCTAATCCGTGCTCCTACAGATAGTCATGATCCTCTACACCTGGAAAGGGACCAGGTCCTCAGAGGGACGTAACAAGATACATAGAAGCATGCCAATTGAATACAGTAAAACATGCATAAAGAATAGAAAAAAAATACAAGTACGCTGTACTAGACAATCTATATGAATACTCATAATGAGGACAACTTTTCAACGTATGAGCAGGTGTAGGCTACTCTAAAATACATGCTATCTCATAACTCACACATACGTCCATGTACCATCAATTGACATACCTCGAGGGTAGCGAGCATTGTGACACCATCAACCGACATACCTCGAGGGTAGCGACCATCGTGACACAACTACCGTAGTGCGTCATAGTACTACAGTTTTACTAGAGTGGGTAGCCCATACGCCTTCTGACTGTCCTCCCCTCCCATGATACTATGTGTCAAGTGTGTGTCAATAAATATAATATATAATTATTACTGAAAGAAAACAGAAATATAATAAATATATAAAAATATGATAAGCATGAAAAATACTGTAAGAAATTTGGCAAGGTATACTTGTCTGCTCTGAAAAATAATGAAGTCCCAACTCAAGGCGTCGTCCAATCTACCCGTCACATAAATTAAACAAGTTAGGTTATAAAAGTGGGTGAATAGGTTCCTCCATTTTAATCTATTTTAATTTTGAATAAAATAATCTAAAATAGTATTTTAATCTTATTATAATATGATTTTATTGCTAAATCCTAATTTCGGTCCAAATAAAGTCAACTTTACGGATTTGGGATCTATGGCACACAAATCGAGGCAATCCGTTGACCAAAAAGTCAACCAACTAAAATCCTAGATTTGTGTATGGAATCATATAGATTTCAACACTACATGAACACCGGAATTGACGGTTTCATAAAATCACAAGTTGGTAAAGAGTTATGGCCACAAGGGCACACAGATGACAGTTTTTGGTAGTTTTCTATTTACGTCTATGTTGTACGAATTTTATAGTAGACTAACTTACATATTAAATTCTAGAAAAATAATTTTTTGGAATTTCATCATGTAAGATTTTTGAAACTTCAAATAGCTCGTAATTTCGAGTTCGGGATCTCCCGAAATCTCAAAAATACGAAAACGTATCTGATTTCGGACAACTGGCACTTTTAGAATTTTCTGAAAAATAGATTCATAAATTATTAAAATAATTTATATACTCAGAAAATTAACCTTGATATAGTTCTAACAAAAAACAATTAGAGCACATTTGGATTCCGGAGCTAGGAGATATCGTCTTTTTAAGTCGTCATAACTACTAGAAAATGAGGCTGTATTTATGAAGAATTTTGACTGTTTTTGGACGAAAAAGAGAGGAGTTTGGGAAAGAAAAATAAGAAAGATGAGTTTATTCCATAATTCTAATAGGTATTTATAATGGTGGAGACTACTTAATTGAATACGACTAGGATTGGCTAATTTGGATATGATTAGGATCAGTTTAAATAAGGATATGATATGCATGAAGTTGCTTTCCTAGTAGGCTCAGGAATTGAATTAATTTAAAATAGAGTTTGAGTTTATCTCAATAATTTATAATCTTAAATATAATTAAATATAATACAAATAATTTATATATAATCTTATTAATATCTATTAACACTAAATTAGCATCTATCTAATATTAAGACTATATATATCCAAATAAATCCTAAATAATTTCAAAAATCTAAATAAATTTCTTAAAATTCTAAATAAATTACAAAAAAATCTAATTAAATATTTTAACCTAAAATAAATATTTGGTAGGAACAACATGCAAGTATGGTCTCATAGTAAATCATGAAAGTCCTAAAAATTTACGTTTCCTATATTTTAATTACCTAAAAATTCTAGAAAAATCTCAAAAAAATTAAAATAGCCTAAAAATGATTCTAAATAAATATTTATATAAGTAAATATATCAAACAATTTATTTTCTAATTAACTAAGAGAATACTTACAAAAATTCAATATTTAAAATAATCTATAATAAATATAATAATATAAAATATACACAAAATACCTATTTTGGGTGAGGGGGTTTACACACGTCTATAGAGAATGGATTTTTCCATGGACCATCATGTAGTTAGGTCGCATGATAAGTCAATTATTATATGTATACTTGACACTTAATGCCAACACAGATGCATGAGTTTATTCATATATGCAAATTATTGCTAACTTGTGTGTCTGCCGCAGGGATAGCCGCTCGGCTGTGGGTAAGAATTATCATATGCATATGCTATCTATCGTCTATGTTTCCTTGTATAAATTGTTAAAAAGAAACTGGACAACTAGAAAGATCACCTAATAACGCTAGCTTCACTTGCTTACTTAGTGTAAATTTCTAGGTGAATTTGGCCACGGTCGCTCACCAGTACATATGGTAGTACTGACCCACATTTTTAGGCAAATATCTAGGTACTGGACGCGAGAGCTTGACGAGCATTCTGAATCAGTGTTAGTGTAACCTTCCGAGGGACTGTGCTCGTGCTGCTTCTTTAGCTTTCCTCTCCAGTGGGCATCTTCTCTTCTGCTAGATGTTTTATTATTTTGGTCCTACTAAAAGGATGTAATGTGTCAACATTGTGGCTAATTTTGGGAATGTAAAAAGAGTTGTAAGCCTTTTAAGGCATATTTTGTAACTCAGCCAAGCAAGCACTTTGTAATCCAATCTTCAAATATTCAATAAAAGAAAGTATTTTGTGTTCCTATCAAATGTGTTCAACTTTGGTTCTCTGCATTTATATTCCGTGCCTATATGGGTATGTATATATGTTATATGTTTAGTATATGTTAGTAGTTTAGTTATTGTAACTAGTTAGTTTGATAGTTTTGTAGTTGGCTAGTTAATTCACTAGTAGTTATGTATACATATAGTTAGTAGTTAAATACGTATACTTGTATTATTATTGTATCTTTAGTTAGTGATACGTAAGTATATGTTAGTATGTAGTATATGTATCTAAGTATTAGTATATTATATATTTTAGTAGTTAGTTGATTAGCATATGGTTAATATTGGGTATTAGCTACATGAATGAGGATTTGATATTACTTTGAGATACCAAGGTAAATGCCAAGGTATTGAGGATACTCAAGGTATTTGAGTTGGGTATTAAGATGGGAGTTTAGTGGTGCGATACCGAGTTGGTTCAAAACCAATGTATCCATTTAGTATTTGAGATTTGGATTAGTATATATATGTTGATTGAATATACATATATGATATTTTATCTCTCTTGTTTGCGTATCCTGAGATACGGTATCTTACTATCCTACTTTAGCTTGTGTGGCCTAGTTTCATAGTGTATGAACCCAATATCCTTGAGATAGACTCATGCAACCTAGAAATAGGTAGTTTGACCAAGTTTGACCGATTTGACTTAGAATTGACCTAGTTTGACTATTTTGACTTAGAAATAACTTTATAATCTAGATGTTGACTAGTTTAACTTATTTTTATTCTGAAACCTTGTATTGATGTTATATTCCATATCTATGTCTTTGAGGCAAGATTCCAGACATCTGTGATACTATTTACCAGACTTTAGGAGAGTACATTCTCTGATAGTGTAAAACCCCTAATTCTGAAAATAGAGGAAATAGATTTTATTTAATTTTTATTCGAGATGTTTGGGATTTATGGAACTATTATAAATTTTTCCTAATTTATTCCATGTATGAGACCCTTTGGACAATTGCTATCTTAATGGTATGCACCAATATAATTCTTAGAATTTTTTATGTATATATATGTATATATATAAATCTATATATAATTAATTAGAAAGAAATTCCTATTGGATCTCAACCCGAAATCCAAACCCTCTATCCTAAACCCACTACCCGTTTAACCCCTACCCGGACCCGTTAGGAGAAGAAAGTATCAACAGCAACAGTAGCAAAAACCAACTTTTCTTTTCTTTCTCCGCGCGTATGAGCCGACTCATTCCACCGTCTCTTATATCTATTATTACTAAACTCTCCTCAACCGAAACCAAACAACTAGAAGAAGAAACAGCAGCGACAGTAGTTTTTGAAACCACTAAATTACCCCACCGCCTCTTTATCTCTATATATATATTACAAACTCTCCAAAACCCTAATCCCACTTCTTACACCAAACTTAACACCGTATTGGACACTTGCACTATACAGAACTCTTGCTCGGCAAGTATACCTTGCCATTGTACTATTATTTATATTCCATATGATGCATGCATATTTTATTTCTGCTTATTTAGTTCATTTATTTTAATTGCTATATAAACTGTGCGTCCAAGGAAACTTGGGTGCAACGACGGTGTCGTCGTGTTCTATTTTTATTTATATATTTGCATTGGACCTACTTTATGAGACCACCCCATTATCATGAGGCAATTTATGTTTCATTGGCCGTGACACAGATGTTACACGAGTGTGAGTCTCATATAGATCACGAACTGCGTGATAGGTCTGGCTTCCTGTACGTATGGGCCGTGCGTTAGAGATAACTGCTGATAAAAACTTTGTATGCTAGAAGACTTAGCAGTTATTAGTAGTCATGGATATAGCCTATTGTAGTACGGTAGTCCAATCCTTGCCCTTGTCTGGTTATAGGGTTGGGCTATTATACTAAAGATAGGCTATGAGCCAAATTATGTCATGGATGTGACATGCTTAGAGCATGGGGTGGGAAGAACAACAAGTAAGGCGTTTGGGCTCCTTTACACTTTTCCTTCTTCGTCCGGATTCTCCGCCGGAGAAACGGGTGGTGATGACCCCTATATATTACTTGGCGGCCTCAGCCGTTCAAAAGACGACATGCTTTGTAGGCCCCTGATTCTCCGAAAGAATCATGCCAATCCCACTATATGGCCAGATAGCCCACTTGGTGAAAAGTTGTTCTCAAACTGCATTCACTTAGACGGTTAGGCGACTCATTGGATGTTTATATTTTAGTACTTATTGTCATGTTATTATGTATCTTGTTACGTCCCTCTGAGGACCTGGTCCCTTTCCAGATATAGACGAGCAGGAGTATCCGCAGGAGTACGGTCCTGGACCTGACGCTACTTACCAGACTGAGGAGGTCTTACCCTCGGAGTATCTGTGATTTTATTACCGCTGTTTAGAGATCCTTGTTGCTACTTCAGTATAGTCATTTTGTAGTGGATTTGTTTCCACCCGACTATCAGACTTGATACTCATCTTTGATATTCAGATATTATTCAGCCCTTTATTCCTACTTATTATTTGTGCTGTGGATGAGATATAGATTGTGTGTGACTTGTTGTGACAGTATATTACCACTGGTGGATTGAATATTCATGTACAGCGTACGTGTGTATATGGTTTCCATATATTGGAGTCCGTATACATACGGCTGGGCGTGTTACATATTTCTAGTCCTACATATTTTGGGACTGGGGTATGACATATTTTTGGTGGTGGCCCATGCAGGTCAAGAATATATTGTCTCGGTTACGTAACTGTACCGAACAAGCCTGCATATAGGAATAGAGTATAAGGATCTCATCCACGCTTGACTAAAACCTTATTCTTCCTTTCAACTATCCTATATTTGGATAAACAAAGTTTTACGCCAAAAATTCTTTACCCTGTGACCAGAACCTTTACCCTTGTTGGCGTAAAAGCCAAATGACTGTTGTTGGTGTAAAAGCCAAATGATTGTGGTTGGCGTAAAAGCTAAATGACTGTGGTTGGCGTAAAAGCCAAATGACTGTCTTATTGGCGTAAAAGGCCAAACCATGAAGAAGATTACCTCATTTACGCTACGGTTATGACAACTGCTACCTACGTTCAATCTGCGTATGATACGTATCCCTGTATAAGATTATGACATGCAAGCCACGTAGGTAACTGCGCCTGCGTAAACTTGATGATTCATGAATAATAGATAACCAGCGTAGAGTAGCCTGATTAGGCATAAAATATAAGGATGGTGATGTGAGCGTATTTGTCACAGTCTTAGCTTTCCCAGTCATGACCAATTAGAACAAATCTCGTGCATTAAATACAGAGATATGCCTCAAGCCCTGTGCAAGAAACAACTTTTGACGTGGCGTCTGATTTTGTCTTATCTTGAGCGTAAAAACTCATTTATGTCAATATAGAATATGCAGCGTATTCAGAAGACTCCATTTTTTCCTTTTGAATGCGTAAAAATGACTTGTATCCAATATATCACTAAACGACAACCTGGGTCTCTGTGCAAAATTATTATCACAGCCGTCCTCTCGATCATCGTGCAGTACTTTTGTCAGATGTTAGGTTCACTGATTTGTTTGACAAATTCATCCGAGGAATACGAAGAGTTCATCGTACAAACTTTACGCTGCAATGTATTTCAGACTTTACGCAGCAGATCTCTTAACGCGCGGAAACTTTTTACGCAGACTTTACGCCGGAAGAATAACAACCTTTTACGCGCAGATTTTTACGCAGATTTTATGCAGGCAGACTTTTACGTAGACTTTACGTAGGCAGACTTTACGCAGGCAGACTTTTATGCAGACTTTACACAGGCAGACTTTACGCAGGAAGAATAGCAATCTTTTACGCGCAGACTTTTACGCAGAATTTACGCAGGAAACCTTTTACGCAGATAGCTCTGAAGCCATGTTTTACGCCGACAGTTTTGAATATCTGTTTTACACGGACAGCTCTGAAGCCCTACTTTACGCTTCTCTGCTTTACGTGGGCATCTTTGAATCTCTACTTTATTCCAAACTACCTTGAAGCTCTGCTTTACTCGGACAGCTTAGCAACCTATTTTACGCAAACAACCTTGAAGCCCTATTTTACGCAGGAAGGGAGTTCATGTATGTTGGGGGTTTTGACTGTAAAATACGCGGACAATTCTCCAACATATTTCATGCTTCTACATCCTATTTAATGCTTGCATCCTGCTTGATTCCTGTACTTCCCTAATAGTTCCTTGAGTATAGCCCCCTCCTAGAATATAGAAGTCCCTGTTGTTAGATGATAAGTAGGATAACCTTTCTATTAAGAGTACAACTAGAGTGTTAACACACCACTAAGTTTAGAATATCTAGGGAACCCTAGAATTCCTTATCTATAGATTGGTTTACCATTACCCCTTAATGTATTATGAGGACTTGAGAGTAGTATAGACACTACTAGAGTTAGCTAGAAGTTTTACCATATTGTGATATATTATGAGGACTTGAGAGTAGTATAGACACTACTAGAGTTAGCTAGAAGTTTTACCATATTATTTGACCCTAGTATTGAGGGACCACTAGAAATCCAAGGTCGAATATTAGGACCAACCCTAACTTTTATAGTGAGATAGTATTATAGAACTATACATTTGGATGCTTGTCTTGATATTAGCAGACAGTACCCTAGGAGGCCAAAGGGACTGAATATAATATTTCTCTTGATCATACCTCAAACACAGAGATTAGCATAGCATCTTCCCTTAGGAAACCATGACATTATCTTAAGTCTTTATGACTTTTTCCTCTGAACCCATAGCACTTGCTATTGTGCGACGACTAATTACATTTTTTTTTTCATCTTTCAACTCGTGCCACTTGACACCTCTGTTTATAGGCCAAGTAATTCTATCTTATGTTAAGAATATATATTTTCTAGGATTATAGTTGTAATCTTAAACTTTGAAATTAGGTACTTGGTAGCTGTAACCCCCTGATTTTTCAGAAATTTTTAATTTGGATTTTTCATAATTTTCTGTAATTTTCTAGGATTTTTAAGAATTTATTTTAGATTCAAATATAATTAAAAATATCCCAAAATTTTATTTTAGGTTCTAAATAATAAAATATATTTTCTAGAAGTTTTTGGGAATTTTTTGAGTATTTTTAGTATTTATTGGGAGTTATTTAGGCTAATAACTAATTTTTAGGACTTGTAGAATTTATGGTGCAAGCCCAAGAATATAGAATGGACCCAAATTATTTTCTAAGGTTTATAATATTATTATATATTTTCTAGAATTATTTCAGAATTTTTGGAATAATGTTAGTATTTATTTTTAGTTTTATGGCAAAACTAATTTTTAGAGCTTCTCCTAATTATAGTAGAAATATATGAATATAAAATTATTCCAAATATTTTTCTAGGGTTTTTCGGTTCAAAATATATTTTTTGTAATTTTTCCAAATTTTATGATTATTTTTAATGTTTATTTTGAGTTATTTAGATTTAAAACGACTTAAATAATGTTTTGATAAAGGCAAATCAAAAATAAATAATATAAATAAAATCATCCAATCAGATTCTGACACATGTCAGCCTATAGATATCCATTCAGCCGCAGGTACATCTATATATATATATATAATATAATAACCCTAATTATCTCATTATTTTAGAGAGAGAGAGATTTGGGAGAATTGTTATCTAGGGTTTCTTCATCTTCCAGAAGCCATTGCGCATAGCTCCGGACTCCAAACGAGGCCTAGTTTCTTGAATTAAAAATATATTAAGGTTAGCTTTCTGATTATATAAATTATTTTTCGAAATTATTAGTATTAAATTCTGGAAAATTCGTAGAGCATAACATGTCCAAAAATAGACGTGTTTCGATGTTTTTGCAATTCCGGGAGAACCTGGAATCAGAATCATGAACCGTTTAAAGTTTCGGAAAGCTAATGTCGAGATCATTGACATATATTTTTCCCAGAATTTAATTCGAAGTATTTATATACTTTTAATTCTTTAGAACTTCTAGGTTAGAATTTAACCATCGGTGCACAATACAAAATTTGTATGTGCCATAATTCCCAAACGAATTTGAATTCGGACGAGCCATAAATTCTAGTATATTTTTTATACTGAAATCTACAGAAAATCATACATGAAATTCGAGTTTGTGTTGGTTGACTTTTTGGTCAACAGATTGCCTCGATTTGCGTGCCATGAGTCTCGAGTTGATAAAATTCAGTTTCTTTGGACAAAATTTAGGAATTAACATAAAAATCAGAATAATAAGATTAAAATAGGATTTTAGAGTAATTATTCTAGAATTAAATAAATTAAAATAAATTATCTTTTGACGTGATAAATTTGTAATACATAGGCTATTTGGACTGTGACTTGGACTCTGATTCATACCAGCAACAGGACCCCAGGCAAGTGTACCTTGCCAAACTCTGCAGTATTATTATATATTTTCCTTGCTTTATTATATTGCTGTGCATGCTTAACCTAGGACCGTGTGACGTACTTAGCGTCCGATTATTAGTCGGGTGCCAACACTGTACGCGGTGTTGGGTACTGTCATCTAGAGATGGACATTCGTGACACTTTATATTCTCGTACTTGTCTTACCAAGTACACTTTGACCCAGGACACTTGACACTACTCATGAGACAGGATCTTCCCGAGATATTCGTGGTGATTCTGTATAGGATACAGGACTTGACAGAGATACTATATTCATAGATATATTATGACTTGTTGCATTAGCTATGATCCCGCTTGACATGGACATGAGACGTTATAGTCATGATATGCGTGGTTACATTGGGTGGGGAGAGACACACAGGCTACAGGCTATTTTCTATATATATCTACTACTATTGTGAGGCCGTACACTCTCGTAGCAGAGCTAGGCACATTACGTGTTATTACCACTACCGGCTCCCCGACACAGAGCTTGTAGTGGCTCAGCCTTAGTACTCGTGCTGCTCTCACTTGCATTTTTACTTAGATGGTTACTTATTTGCCCTATTTATTTCATTATCTGCTGCACTGCATTTATTTTGGCATGAGCTTTCTTGTACCTTGCTATGTCCCCTGAGGACCTGGATCCGGATTATGTCTCCAGGATTTGAGAACGAGATCTATCCTGGACCGGAGCAGGAGCTGATCCAGGAGCCGTACCGCCATCCGAGGATGAGGTGGTAGCAGAAGACTTCTCCTGAGCATCCATGTTCATGCTCAGTATTTATTATTTATTTCAGTCATTTACTTTCTGGTCTGTTGAACCATTGTATTAGATATTTATCGGGTTGTTCTCCGAAGCATTTTGTTGAGACTAGCTGATGATTTTCATTCCTTATTTATTCTGTGGATCATATTTTATATCTTGTGTGGATGAGATTAGTTGTGCCATGTTATCGTAGACTTGATTTTACAGCTTAAGTATGCCCTGATGGATCCATTAAATTGGGTTTGTCCATCGGTGCGTACTGCTGGCCTTTGTCACGCGTCCGATCCCACGGTATTTTGGGACTGGGGCGTGACATGGTTTTTGTGGTGGCCCATGCAGGTCTACGACTAAATCGTTCGGTTTTAACTTAGGAACCGAGCAAGTCTGCACCTAGGATTAGAGTATAGGATCTCATCCACAACTGACTATGACTCATCCTCCTTCCAATCCATTCCGTTGAATAATTGCATCATGCTTGATTCATGTGCCTTCTCATTAATTCCTTAAGTATAGCCTTCTCCTAGAATATAGAAGTCCCTGTTGCTAGAATGATAAGTAGGGTAACATTCCTATTAAGAGTACAGCTAGAGTATTGACACCCCACTAAGTCTAGAATATCTAGTGAACTCTAGAATTTCTTATCTCTAGAATTGGTTTACCATTACCCCCTGATGAATTATGAAGACTTGAGAGTAGTATAGACACTACTAGAGTTAGTTAGAACTTTTACCATAATGTTTGACCCTAGTAATGAGGAACCAATAGGAAACCAAAATTTAATATTATGACTGAACCTAACCTTCACAGTTAGAGAAGTATTGGAGAACTACAAATTTAGATTCTTGTCTTGAGATAAGCAGACAGTACCTTAGAAAGCCAAGAGCAATGTATAGAATATTTTCCTAATTATACCTCAAACCTAGCAACTAGCATACCACTTTCCCTTAGAAAATCATGATGCTATCTAGAGCCCTATTCTAATTTCATATATTGCTCCTCTGCGACCATAGCGCTCGTTAGAGTGCGACGACTGATTATATTTCTTCTCTTCATCTTTCAACTCGTGCCAACTAACCCTTCTGATTATAGACCAAGTGATTTTATTCTATGCTAGGATATATATATAGCTTGCTAGGATTAAAGATGTAGTCTTGAATTTGAAAATTTTGTGCTTGGTAGTTAAAGTTCGATAATTTTGAGTTAATCTTGTAGATTGTGACCCGATGATTACCCCTTAGTGTTAAATCACGTAAATTGTACCCCCACCTTGATACAAGTTATATTCCCTTTCCCTTGAGACTAATAACCTTTCCATTCTCGCTATTGACACATGTTCTATGAGAACTATGATTAAGACTTAAGGTGACCCTTACCTATATAATGCAATAGGAGACCCTAATCAGTACCAAGATCTTTCCTTATATACCCTAATAAGAGTTTCTATTCTATTTTACATGTGCAAGGTTATTTGCAGGATCCTCTTAAGACTGTCATAGTAGTAGTTTAATTCTTATAAGTTGGATAGTATGCTTCACAACCTAGTACCATATAGTCCACTTAACCCATCGAGATAGTGTAATTGAATGACATTAATTGTATGCTAGCATAAGACGACAGTGGTGATTCAGACAATAGATCTAGAGGACCTTGCCCCTATTTGGTCGACTAGCGACTTGGACAAGGAGGTTGTATGATAACTGCGGAGATTGTAGAGTCTTTTATTATTGTTGCTTATTTTGTTTTTGTGAACTTGAATAATTTGTACCTCCTTTCATCATCATCTAGCGTACTTATAATTGTTGTACTACCTTGACTTATGCTGCTATTTTATAGCCTAGTTTTGCAAGCTTATTCTTTTATCAAGCTTGTTCATGACATATGTATTAGTGGACGCGTACACTAATATATTTCAGAATCAGTGTACTACGGTCTGATCAACCATAGTGCGCTTGGTTCGCCCTTCGTATAACTACTCTACGTGGATTGAGATATGTAGTGATTAGTAGACGAATATACTAGCCCTAGACATGTCTGACATATCGTAACGGTTACATAACTGTACTAATACGAGCAGTCGAACAAAGGATTACCAAAATAGGATTTCAATCCACAACAGCTTTGATAATTCCCATTTGAATTCTTTAAACGCCTTGATCCCGATACTTCTATTCTATTACGCTGCCCTTGAACTCTTTATTATTGGTCACCGTCTTCCCTTATTTCGGAAAGACGAAACCTCGTGCTTGGTAAAGTTTGATACGCAGAGAGTACTGGATATACCCCATAGGCCGATCACATATTTGAGGATTATTCTTCCGTAATTAAGGACATATTATCTATGATATAATCGGCATTGAAGTTTTGAGGATTGAATTACATGAGTAAATAAATTAAGGAATATTTTCTTAAAGTATATAGCCTTATGTGATAGATGGATAAATTCCAAGTTGGGTAGCAGTGCATTGTCAACTCGAGGGAAATTACTTTTAGATTATGATCGAGTAAGATTAGATTGGGAGAGGTTTAAGCCATTTTAAATTTTAAGAATTTTAGAAGAATGACTAAGATGATGAGGATCAATGAATTTTAAAATCTTGATATTGAGGACCCCATATTTATACCTTAGGTGCATGATTTAAATTTTGAATAATGAAAGTAAAATCATCAATTGGAGTTTAGAGGATAAAAATATAGAATTTCAGACTTGAACATTGGTGGACTGCATTTAAATTATTTTTCAATTTGATGATTTAAATTAAGAATTAAATTTGATGGTTAGACTACCTATTTAAAATATTGAGGGTGTGAATGGAATTTAAAAAGTTAAAGAATACAAAAATTACAAGTAAAAATAGGAATAATATTGGACTCGAATTACTTCTAAGAGGAGATTATGATAGTTGGAGATCATGAGGTAAAAATTGATATGCGTATTTAAATCTTGAAGATGATATATGGATTTAATTTAAATTTGGATATGGATAATTTGAAAAAGCGAGAAGAGATAACCATAGGTTGAATTTGATTGGATCAGTGGTCATCTTAACCTAGAAGTGATTGCAATGGATATGATTAGAATTTTAATTGTCGCAAGAAGATTGCGATTGACTTGCCTTATGTACACGAAGGATTAACAAATTATGCCTTATTTTAATTTTGAGGACGACATTGTCTTAAGTTGGCTGGATTGTGAAACCCCTCACCTAAGAAGTAGACCTACTTGGCTTAGATAGTGAGACTGAGGCTAGCTCGAATCCACTTAGGAATAGAACACGACATTTTTCATTTAGTTTTACAATATGGTATCCCTCGGCGCGCCTTACCATTGCTTCGATAATTGGAGCACTTCCCTAGTCACTGCCTTCCTACAAATTTCACACCTTGTCCTCCAATTTCCATCTTTGTGCAACGTTTCAATTGTTGGACGCTTTTATGTAAAAGAGCATTTAGGTGTCCACACTATTGGATATGACACACGAAGAAACCTATTTTCACTCATGTGAATTTCTCCCATGATTTTTGGAATGTGCAACGTGCAACATCGTCCACTCCGTTAAACCTAGCCTTGCATTTCAACCAATGCAAATCTTAGACCATCTTTGACTTCTACCATGGCTTAATTTTAATTTCGAGGACGAAATTTTTATAAGTTGGGTAGATTGTAACCCCCTGATTTTTCAGAAATTTTTAATTTGGATTTTTCATAATTTTCTGTAATTTTCTAGGATTTTTAAGAATTTATTTTAGATTCAAATATAATTAAAAATATCCCAAACTTTTATTTTAGGTTCTAAATAATAAAATATATTTTCTAGAAGTTTTTGGGAATTTTCTGAGTATTTTTAGTATTTATTGGGAGTTATTTAGGCTAATAACTAATTTTTAGGACTTGTAGAATTTATGGTGCAAGCCCAAGAATATAGAATGGACCTAAATTATTTTCTAAGGTTTATAATATTATTATATATTTTTTGGAATTATTTCAGAATTTTTGGAATAATGTTAGTATTTAATTTTAGTTTTATGGCAAAACTAATTTTTAGAGCTTCTCCTAATTATAGTAGAAAATCTATGAATATAAAATTATTCCAAATATTTTTCTAGGGTTTTTCGGTTCAAAATATATTTTCTGTAATTTTTCCAAATTTTATGATTATTTTTAATGTTTATTTTGAGTTATTTAGATTTAAAACGACTTAAATAATGTTTTGATAAAGGCAAATCAAAAATAAATAATATAAATAAAACCATCCAATCAGATTCTGACACATGTCAGCCTATAGATATCCATTCAGCCGCAGGTACATCTATCTATATATATATATATAATATAACAACCCTAATTATCTCATTATTTTAGAGAGAGAGATTTGGGAGAATTGTCATCTAGGGTTTCTTCATCTTCCAAAAGCCATTGCGCATAGCTCCGGACTCCAAACGAGGCCTAGTTTCTTGAATTAGAAAGATATTAAGGTTAGCTTTCTGATTATATAAATTGTTTTTTGAAATTATTAGTATTAAATTCTGGAAAATTCGTAGAGCACAACATGTCCAAAAATAGACGTGTTTCGATGTTTTTGCCATTCCGGGAGAACCCGAAATCAGAATCATGAACCGTTTAAAGTTTCGGAAAGCTAATGTCGAGATCATCGACATATATTTTTCTCAGAATTTAATTCGAAGTATTTACATACTATTAATTCTGTAGAACTTCTAGGTTAGAATTTAACCATCGGTGCACAATACAAAATTTGTATGTGCCATAATTCCCAAACGAATTTGAATTCGGACGAGCCATAAATTCCAATATATTTTTTATACTGAAATCTACAGAAAATCATGCATGAAATTCGAGTTTGTGTTGGTTGACTTTTTGGTCAACAGATTGCCTCGATTTGCGTGCCATGAGTCTCGAGTTGATAAAATTCAGTTTCTTTGGACAAAATTTAGGAATTAACATAAAAATCAGAATAATAAGATTAAAATAGGATTTTAGAGTAATTATTCCAAAATTAAATAAATTAAAATAAATTATCTTTTGACGTGATAAATTTGTAATACATAGGCTATTTGGACTGTGACTTGGACTCTGATTCATACCAGCAACAGGACCCCAGGCAAGTGTACCTTGCCAAACTCTGCAGTATTATTATATATTTTCCTTGCTTCATTATATTGCTGTGCATGCTTAACCTAGGACCGTGTGACGTACTTAGCGTCCGATTATTAGTCAGGTGCCAACACTGTACGCGGTGTTGGGTACTGTCATCTAGAGATGGACATTCGTGACACTTTATATTCTCATACTTGTCTTACCAAGTACACTTTGACCCAGGACACTTGACACTACTCATGAGACAGGATCTTCCCGAGATATTCGTGGTGATTCTGTATAGGATACAGGACTTGACAGAGATACTATATTCATAGATATATTATGACTTGTTGCATTAGCTATGATCCCGCTTGACATGAACATGAGACGTTATGGTCATGATTTGCGTTGTTACATTGGGTGGGGAGAGACACACAGGCTACAGGCTGTTTTCTATATATATCTACTACTATTGTGAGGCCGTAGACTCTCGTAGCAGAGCTAGGCACATTACGTGTTATTACCACTACCGGCTCCCCGACACAGAGCTTGTAGTGGCTCAGCCTTAGTACTCGTGCTGCTCTCACTTGCATTTTTACTTAGATGGTTACTTATTTGCCCTATTTATTTCATTATCTGCTGTACTGCATTTATTTTGGCATGAGCTTTCTTGTACCTTGCTATGTCCCCTGAGGACCTGGATCCGGATATGTCCCCAGGATTTGAGAACGAGATCTATCCCGAGGTATACGTGACCGGAGTAGGAGCTGATCCAGGAGCCGTACCGCCATCCGAGGACGAGGTGGTAGCAGAAGACTTCTCCTGAGCATCCATGTTCATGCTCAGTATTTATTATTTATTTCAGTCATTTACTTTCTGGTCTGTTGAACCATTGTATTAGATATTTATCGGGTTGTTCCCCGAAGCATTTTGTTGAGACTAGCTGATGATTTTTATTCCTTATTTATTCTGTGGATCATATTTTATATCTTGTGTGGATGAGATTAGTTGTGCCATGTTATCGTAGACTTGATTTTACAGCTTAAGTATGTCCTGATGGATCCATTAAATTGGGTTTGTCCATCGGTGCGTACTGCTGGCCTTTGTCACGCGTCCGATCCCACGGTATTTTGGGACTGGGGCGTGACAGTAGCTAGAGCTTAATAGTTTGAGTTATTCCTCTATATTGTGATCTAATTATTCTTAGTATAAAATCACGTAACTTGTACCCCACCTCAATATAGGTTATATTCCCTTTTCCCATGAGGTAAGTAACTTTTTTATTCTTACTATAGACACTTGTTCTATAAAGCACAATGACTAAGACTTGAGATGACCATTACCTATATAATGCAATATGTAATCCCCCTGATTTTCAAAAATTTTAATTTGGAATTTTTTCTAATTTTCTGGAATTTTTGGGAATTTTCTGTAATTAAAAACAGGGTTTTAATTATTAAATGATTTTTAAATAATAATAAACAATATAAAAATATTATGAAAATAATATTTTTGGGTGTAAAATGAAAATCTAGACTTAGGGTAATTTTTCTGAAATTTATTGGGCCCTGGACCTATTTTTAAACCCCTAAAAATAATTATTTATTTAATTATTTAATTATTTAATGTTTAATGAATTAATTATTATTTTTATATAAATAAATCGGCCCAGCCCAAAACCCATTAACCCGGGCCCAGCCCCAACCGAGCCCGGCCCATCCCCAGGCCTAGCGGGTCGGGCGGGTCGGCCAGACCCGCACCCATCCACCCGCAGACCCGCCCGCCTGAACCCCTCTCTTCCCCGACTCTTCACTTCTCCTCCGACGGCAACGGCCGCCGCCGCAGGCTGTTCGCTGCCCCGCGTCGCCTCCTCTTCATCTCCCCGAACCTCCGCCGCTCCCTCTCCCATCTCCACCCTATAAAGCCAGCCCCCGCCTCGTCTCGCTCCTCCTCTCTCCGTCTTCGTCCTCCTCGCCGGCCACCCTGCTCCGCCGCACCTCGAGAAGCTCCGCCCTCCAGCGTTGCCGCCGACCCCGCACGGCCACGAACCGCCCTGAGCTCGCCTCGTCTACCGCCTCTGCCCAGCCGCTCGAGACACCCAACCCAGCAGCGGCCAGACCGCCCCACCGCTCCGCCTAGCAGACAACTCCCAGCCGCCCCGAGTCGGCTGTTCGACGAACCCCTCCGCCGCCGTGCCGCCCCAGCCGCGCCGCCACCCTGCCAGCAGCCGACCCTGCCTTGCCGACCTCCACCCTCCTCCGGCGGACACAGCAGAAGACTCGGCCGGACACAGGACAGGACTCGACACAGTAAACCCTAACCCTAGACACGGTTGGACACGAGGATACGGTTTAAACTCGGTTTTTCAAGCCCTATTCAGGTAACCGTAACTTTCTGTTCGTAGCTCGGTTTCCTATTCCGTCAGTTTTATCGTGAAGCCTGTATAACCCTCTCGGTGCCCGGACAAACTGATCGGGGCATCGCGTCCTGTGGTGATCGCACACCGCGATCTAAAAACAGGAAAAACTTAGCCCTGTTTCACCTCGGAACTGGGTACGCCCCGCCAAACGGGACGACTTGGTCACGTACGGTCTTCACCGATACGTCAGCGTCGTTGATACGGACGTGCAGGATTTCGCAGAAGCTGATTTGGATGTGCGTGCACACCGGAATCAGTGCGTATCCGCGGACAACGGCCCGTATCCGACCTTTCTGTTTCTTGCTGTAACTTAGTGTACACACGTCGGATCGAGACGAAACTTGCGCCATCGGACTCGTAGCGATACGCTGGTCCTATGGGTCAAGTTTGGTTCGATTCTGAGAACGTTGACGAAATCGCGTGTCGTGGGCCCCACAAGCCCCGCTCGACGGGCGATTTTGTGATCGGCTCATCGGAATTCAAATCTGAAAGTTCCGTTGGGTTCGTATCAGCGTTCCTGATCTGTTGACACTAAGTTGGACTGTTTTTGAGACCTTTGACCCTGACGCATTTTTCGGTGCAAAGCGGCCCACATCTGGACCCCGCCTTGACCCGAAAATGACGTTTTTGCCCTTGTCTCCAAACTGGACTCAAGGACAGGCGTTTCTAGCTGTTTGACATTTTCTGAATCTGATGGTGATGTTTGTTTCAGCAGCTGGAGTAGTCCCTGCAAATCCAGCTATTGACAGAGCTACAGTTGGAGCTGAAAACCCAGGCAAGTGTACCTTGCCATAAATTACAGTTTATTAAATTCATTTTACTCTTGCTTTATTTTCTGTGATTATTGTTCATGCTCAAACCTAGGGCCGTGTGGCATACTTAGTGTCCGATTACAGTCGGGTGCCAACTCCGTACGCGGAGTTGTGTATGTCATTAGAGATGGACATTCGTGACCCTTTACATTCTAGTACTTGCTGTATCAAGTACAAAAACCCAGGACACTTGACACATACATTGACAGAATCTTCCTGAGATATTCAAGGTAATTCTGTATAGGATACAGGATGGACATAGATTATATTCTTAGATTATGACTTGATGCATTAGCTATGATCACATGTGACATGGACATGAGACGTCATGGACATGAGACTTGTGGTTACATTGGGTGGGGAGAGACACACAGGCTACAGGCTGATTATATATATAAAATCCATAGTAAACTCATAGTATATCACATAGTATAACTACTACCGGCTCTCCGACACAGAGCTTGTAGTGGTATCAGCCTTAGTTTTAGTGATGCTCTCACTTGCATGATCACTTAGCTGGTTAGTTACTTACCCTGTTGTTTCATTATTTTGCTTTACTGCATTATATTTGGCTTGTTTTATCTGTACCTTGCTATGTCCCCTGAGGACCTGGATCCGGATTATGTCCCCAGGGTTAGCAGACGAGATCTACCCTGAGGTGTACGGAACATGAGCACTTCTCGGAACAGTACCAGTACCTGAGGACGAGGTGATCGCTGAGGACTTCTCCTGAATATCTGCTTCCCTATGCTCAGTTTAATATATTTAATTAAAACTCTTTTCATGTTTATGAGAACAATTGTAACAGACATTATATCGGGTTGTTTCCCCGAATTACTTTGCTGAGACTGGATGTTTAATTTACTTTCCTTATTGCTGTTGATCTTATTATCTTTTCTGTGGATGAGATTAGTTCTGATTTGTTGTTACAGACCTTATATACAGCTTAAGTATGCCCCGATGGATCCATTAAATTGGGTTTGTCCATCGGTGCGTGCTGCTGGCCATTATCACGTGCTCAGTCCCTCGATATTTTGGGACTGGGGCGTGACACAATAGGAAACCTTAATGAGTACCAAGATCTTTTCTCGTGTACCCCAATAAGAGTTTCTGTTTTATTTACAAATGCAAGATTATTTTGTAGATTTCTCGTAAGACTGTCACAGTATTAGTTTATTCTTATAAGTTGGGTAGTATGCCTCACAACCTAGTATCACATAGTCCTCTTGACTCCTTAATAAAGTATAGTTGAATGACATTAACTATACACTAGCATAAGAAGATAATGTTTATTCAGACTATAGAACTTATGGGCTATAACCCTATTTGGTCGACTAGCGACTTAGACAAGGAGTTGGTATGACAACTGTAGAGACTGGATGAGTCTTATCTTCTTTATGAACTTGAACTATTTTGTAACTTCTCTCATCATAATCTAGCGTACTTATATTCTCGGTACTACCTTGACTTATGCTGCTATTTTATAGCCTAGTTTTAAAAGCTTATTCTTTTATCAAGCTTGTTCATGATATATGTATTAGTGGATGCCTACATTAATACATTTCAGAATCAGTGTATTACGGTCTGATCAACTATAGTGCGCTTGGTTCGCCCTTCGCAATACTACTTTACGTGGATTGAGATACATAGTTGACTAGTAGACGGATATACTTAGACATGTCTGGCATATCGCATCAGTTACATAACTATACTGATACGAGCATGTGAATAGGAATTACCAAAACATGATTTTAACCCGCAACCGCCTTGACGATTCCCAATTGAATTCTTTAAAACTCCTTGAACCTCGTACTTGTATTCTATCACCTTCATCTGGAATTCTTTATTATTGCTCTCCGTCCTTCCCTTACTTCGGAAAGACGAAACCTCGTGTTTGGTATAAGTTTGATATGCAGATAGTACTAGATATACCCCATAGGCCAATCACATTATTTGATGATTACTTTCCGTAATTAAAGGTATATCATAGGTGATATATTTTGTGTAAACTTTGAGGATTGAATAACATGATTAAATAATTTGAGAAATAGTTTTCTTAAATATATAGCCTTAAGTGATAGATGGGTAAATTCTAAGTTGGGTAGAAATTGCATTATTAAACTTGAGTTAAATTTTTTTAGATTATGATCAAGTAAGATTAGATAGAGAACCCTACCCTATTTTAATTTTGAGGACGAAATTTTTATAAGTTGGGTAGAATGTAAAACCCCTAATTTTGAAAATAGAGGAAATAGATTTTATTTAATTTTTATTCGAGATGTTTGAGATTTATGAAACCATTATAAATTTTTCCTAATTTATTCCATGTAGGAGACCCTTTGGACAATTGCTAGCTTAATAGTATGTACCAATATAATTCTTAGAATTTTCTATGTATATATATATATGTATATATATACATCTATATATAATTAATTAGAAAGAAATTCCTATTGGATCTCAACCCAAAACCCAAACCCTCTATCCTAAACCCACTACCCGTTTAACCCCTACCCGGACCCATTAGGAGAAAAAAATATCAACAGCAGCAGTAGCAAAAACCAACTTTTCTTTTCCTTCTCCGCGTGTGTGAGCCGACTCATTCCACCGCCTCTTATATCTATTATTACTAAACTCTCCTCAACTGAAACCAAACAAAGAAAGAAGAAACAGCAGCGGCAGTAGTTTTTGAAACCACTAAATTACCCCACCGCCTCTTTATCTCTCTATATATATTACAAACTCTCCAAAACCCTAATCCCACTTCTTACACCAAACTTAACACCGTATTGGACACTTGCACTATACAGAACTCTTGCTCGGCAAGTATACCTTGTCATTGTACTATTATTTATATTCCACATGATGCATGCATGTTTTATTTCTGCTTATTTAGTTTATTTATTTTAATTGCTATATAAACTGTGCGTCCAAGGAAACTTGGGTGCAACGACAGTGTCGTCGTGTTCTATTTTTATTTATGTATTTGCATTGGACCTACTTTATGAGACCACCCCATTATGATGAGGCAATTTATGTTTCATTGGCCATGACACAGATGTTACACGAGTATGAGTCTCATATAGATCACGGACTGCATGACAGGTTTGGCCTCCAAGAGAATCATGCCAATCCCATTATATGGCCAGATAGCCCACTTGGTGGAAAGTTGTTCTCAAACTGCATTCACTTAAACAATTAGGCGACCCATTGGATGTTTATATTTCAGTACTTATTGGCATGTTATTATGTATCTTATTACGTCCCTTTGAGGACCTAGTCCCTTTCCAGATATAGACGAGCAGGAGTATCCGCAGGAGTACGGTCCTGGACATGACGCTACTTACCAGACTGAGGAGGTCTTACCCTCGGAGTATCTGTGATTTTATTACCGCTGTTTAGAGATCCTTGTTGCTACTTCAGTATAGTCATTTTATAGTAGATTTGTTTCCACCCGACTATCAGACTTGATACTCATCTTTGTTATTCAGATATTATTCAGCCCTTTATTCCTACTTATTATTTGTGTTGTGGATGAGATATAGATTGTGTGTGACTTGTTGTGACAGTATATCATCACTGGTGGATTGAATATTCATGTACAGCGTACGTGTGTATATGGTTTTCATATATTGGAGTCCGTATATATATGGCTGGACGCGTTACGTATTCCTAGTCCTACATATTTTGGGACTGGAGCATGACATATTTTTGGTGGTGGCCCATGCAGGTCAAGAATATATTGTCTCGGTTACATAACTGTACTAAACAAGCCTGCGTATAGGAATGGAGTATAAGGATCTCATGTACGCTTGACTAAAACCTCATTCTTTCTTTCAACCATCCTATGTTTGGATAAACAAAGTTTTACGCCAAAAATCCTTTACCCTGTGACCAGACCCTTTACCCTTGTTGGCGTAAAAGCCAAATGACTGTTGTTGACGTAAAAGCTAAATGACCGTGGTTGGCGTAAAAGCCAAATGACTGCCTAGTTGGCATAAAAACCAAAAGACTGTCTTGTTGGCGTAAAAGGCCAAACCATGAAGAAGATTGCCTCCTTTACGTTGCGGTTATGATAACTGCTACCCACGTTCAATCTGCGTATGACACATATCCCTTTATAAGATCATGACATGCAAGCCACGTGGGTAACTGCCCCTGCGTAAACTTGATGATTCATGAATAATAGATAACCAGCGTAGAGTAGCCTGATTAGGCATAAAATATAAGGATGGTGATGTGAGCATATTTTTCACAGTCTTAGTTTTCCCGGTAATGACCAATTAGAACAAATCTCGTGCATTAAATGCAGAGATATGCCTCGAGCCCTGTGCAAGAAACAGCTTTTGACATGACGTCTGATTTTGTCTTATCTTGAGCGTAAAAACTCATTTCTGTCGATATAGAATATGCAGCGTATTCAGAAGACTACATTTTTTCCTTTTGAATGCGTAAAAATGACTTGTATCCAATATATCACTAAACGACAACCTGGGTCTCTGTGCAAAATTATCATCACAGCCGTCCTCTCGATCATCGTGCAGTACTTTTGTCAGATGCCAGGTTCACTAATTTGTTTGACAAATTCATTCGAGGAATACGAAGAGTTTCTCGTATAAACTTTATGCTGTAATGTATTTCAGACTTTACGCAACAGATCTCTTTACGCGCGGAAACTTTTTACGCAGACTTTACGCCGGAAGAATAGCAACCTTTTACGCGCATATTTTTATGCAGATTTTACGCAGGCAAACTTTTACACAGACTTTACGCAGGCAGACATTACGCAGGTAGACTTTTACGCAGACAGACTTTACACAGGAAGAATAGCAATCTTTTACGCGCATAATTTTATGCAGACTTTACGCAGGAAACATTTTACGCGGATAGCTCTGAAGCCATATTTTACGCTGACAGTTTTGAATCTCTGTTTTACGCGGACAGCTCTGAAGCCCTACTTTATGCTTCTCTGCTTTACGCGGACAGCCTTGAATCTCTACTTTACGCCAAACTACCTCGAAGCTCTACTTTACGCGGACAGCTTAGCAACCTATTTTACGCAAACAACCTTGAAGCCCTATTTTACGCAGGAAGAGACTTCATGTATGTTGGGAGTTTTGATTGTAAAATACGCAAACAATTCCCCAGCATATTTCATGCTTCTACATCCTATTTAATGCTTGCATCCTATTTATTATATTGTTAGATAGATTACCCAAACAGTGTTCTACTGCCGATTCTGTGGCGTAGGCTGGGCGTTGTTTCCGACTTGCATCCCTACACCGGGTGTGGGTCGTGAGACATTTTTAGTGGTGGCCCATGCAGGTCTTCGAGGTCGCAATTAGTGCGATTCGTAGTGGTGCTCTGAATTGAGTGCTATTACGAGCCTGCTTCAGGATATAGGATATAGGATATAGGCTATAGGCTGAGAATACTCAATCATATCTCGAAAAAATTCTTTTGATTCATTCATCTGTTCTTCCTTGATATTGGTGTTTGATCTTTAAACTGTCCTTTCTTGAGTGTCTTACATTATGTGCCATATTGATTTTTTCTTTTGCTTTGTCTCAGGATGCGGCCTAAGACTAGATCGTAGCAGGGGAGAGCAGCTTCTGAAAGGTCTGTGATATCCCGAGGGCCTGCACCAGTCACTTCTCCAGTGATTGGAGTGTCAACTGCTTTCGGAGGTCCACCTCCTACTTAGAGAACTGTACCAGCTGTATCTGAGGGACTTCTACCTCCACCTTCTGTGCCAGCAGATACGACACAGATATTTATACTGTTTCACGAGATATTGGAGGTGTAGAGGGTTCAGTCTGAGGTACATCATAGACAGATCAACGTCTTGTGGCAGGCATCGAGAGTGCTCATCAGCTTGCTCGTGCCGTAGTCGAGAGAGGAGTTCCGGTCCAGCAGCAGTTTGCTCCTCAGGTTGCTCATCTTCGGCCAGGCAATATTCAGGACTTTAAGATGCTGGAGCCTAGGGTCTTCAAGAGAATGGAGGGCATCGTCTATGCTGATGATTGGCTCGAGGACATGAGCATCTTATGAGGGTGTCCTGTCTTTTGAGGATCTGAAGGTTGAGGCGGTGGGACTTCAACTGTTCGACGTCGCCCGTACTTGGTTCATGAATGAGCCAATTCTTGTTGGTGCAGGACAGCCTTGGGAGGTTTCCAAGGACCTCTTCAAGAAGAAGTTCTTCGCTCGGGAAGACAGGTTAGACTTGGAGAGGCAGTTTAAGAGCCTCATTCAGGGGAGCATGTCTGTAGAGAAATATGCTGCAGAGTTCGGCAGGCTGAGCCAATTTGCAGAGTATTTGGTGAGAGAGCCGGAGGTTCGGGCTATTTGTTTTCACGAGGGTCTAAACTGGGAAGTGAAGATCCTTATTCCGTCTTTTTATGAGACCTACTCGGAGATACTTGCGGAGGCACGCAAGATTGAGCGGGAGTTGGGTTTGAAGCCCAAGAGAGATCACGATTCTTTTCTGGGGGCCAACAGCAGTACAGTATCTGCCAAACGTCCTTATTTTTAGTCCAAATCTTTTTAGCAGCCGCATCAGCACCAGAGTCCAGCTAGGGCACCATTTTACCAGGTACCGCAACAGCAGAGACAGTTACAGCAAGCTTTCTGCCACTACTGCAAGAAGCCGGCCACATCTGGGAAGTTTGCAGGAGGAGGCTGGGAGTTTGTTTGTATTGTGGTACTGAAGGAAATCAGCTTAGGAAGTGTCCTTATAATTCTCGTCATGCAGTTCAGGGAGCAGCTCCAGCTCCGAGGACACAGACGAGACCACCTGCAGTACAGCCAAGGGGACCGCTACTTCTGATCCAACAACAGCGTTATGTCCAGCATCAGCATCAGGGAGGTGCACGTCAGGGATGAGCATTTGCTATGACCGTCGAGGAGGATGAGCCCACCGGAGATGTCATCACAGGTTCTGTTCTACTTGATTCCATTCCAGCTTTAGCTTTGTTTGATAGTGGTGCTTCCCATAGTTTTTTATTTATTTTTTTGATCTGAAGCATGGATTGGTAGCTGAGTCTTTGCTTAGGACTTGCAAGATCATGACCGGAGGAGGCATTATATTGGTTAATGATATTTGCATGGATCGAAGAGTTACTCTGGGAGGCCGGGATATGAGTGTGTGTCTACTTGTAATGCCACTTCTGAGCTATGACATTGTACTCGGGATGGATTGGTTAAGTAGGCATCGTGCTAGTATAGATTGTAGAGGAGGTAGAGTTTTGTTTGGTCCGCTGGGAGAGTCAGAGTTTGAGTTTACTAGAGGAGCTGCAGAGCAGGGAGCATGCATTATTTGTGGAGCTATAGTGGAAGACAAGGAGTTATCGCATCCGTTGATAGCAGAATTCTTAGATGTGTTTCCTGAGGAATTGCCAAGATTGCCGCCAGATCGAGATATTTAATTCTCTATAGACTTGGTGCCAGGTGCAGAACCAATTTCACAGCATATCTATAGAGTAAACAACAGCGAGCTGGTCGAGCTGAAGAAGCAGAAAGACAAATTACAGGATAAGGGGTTTATCAGATCGAGTTCTTCACCATGGGGAGCCCCGGTATTGTTTGTACCGAAGAAGGATGGATCGGTGCGCATGTGTATTGATTAAAGGATATTGAATAATCTCACTATCAAGAATAAGTACCCTTTGCCACGGATTGATGACTTATTCGATCAATTGAGTGGGGCCAAGGTATTTTCTAAGATAGACTTGAGATCAGAATGCCACCAAGTAAAAGTGAAGCCAGAGGACATACCGAAGACTGCTTTTCGGACTCGGTATGGTCAGTATGAGTTTATGGTGATGTCGTTTGGGTTGACTAATACCCCGGTGGTATTTATGAATTTTATAAACAAGGTGTTCCATTAGTACCTTGACAAGTTCGTGGTGGTGTTCATCGATGACATACTCATATACTCGAAGACACCGGAGGAGCACGAGGAGCATTTGCAGATTGTATTGGATATGCTTAGGAAGGAGCAGCTGTATGGGAAGCTGTCCAAGTGTGAGTTCTTCTTGGACAAGGTGGAGTTCTTGGGAAATATTGTGACTGGTGAATGTATTTCATTGGATCGGAAGAAAATCACTGCAGTAGAGTCTTGGAAGACCCCGAGTTCAGTAGTAGAGATCAGGAGTTTCTTGGGTTTGGCAGGCTACTACAGGAAGTTGGTACAGGATTTTTCGAGGATTGCCGAGCCAATGACCAGACTCACCAGGAAGGATGTAGAGTTTGTTTGGACGAAAGATTGCCAGGTTTCTTTTGAGGAATTGAAGAAGAGGTTGACGTCTGCTCCTATTTTGACGTTGCCATCAGGGTCTGGTGGTTTCACTATTTATAGTGATGCATCGGGAAAAGATTTGTGTTGTGTTCTTCAGCATAATAGGAAAGTGATTGCCTATGTATCCAGGCAATTGCGTCCTCATGAGAAGAACTATCCTACCCATGATTTGGAGTTGGCAGCAGTCATTTTTGCCCTAAAGTTGTGGAAACACTATTTGTACGGAGAGCGTGTGGAGATCTTCACAGACCACAAGAGCTTGAAGTACATTTTCACGCAGAAAGAGTTGAACATGAGGCAGTGTCAGTGGTTGGAACTGTTGAAGGATTTTGACATATCTTTGGAGTATCATCCTGGGAAAGCTAATATAGTTTCCGATGCCTTGAGCAGGTTTTCGGTAGCTATGTTCTTGACGCAGGATCGATATTTGTTAGAGGACTTGGAGAGCTTAGGCATTGAGTTGATAGTTCTTGGGTTGGATATGTAGATGTGGGGATTGCAGATACACTCAGAGTTGATGGACAGGATTAAGGTAGCCCAGTATGAGGATGTATCTCTAAGGAGCATCAGAGCTCAGGTGAGAGAAGGATTCGAGGATGATTTCACCATTGCCGAAGATGGTTCTTTGCGGCATGGTGTTAGATTGTGTATTCCTAGTGGGGAGCTGCGTGAGGAGGTATTACAGGAAGAGCATCGCTCTCAGTATTCCATCCATCCAGGTGCCAACAAAGTGTATCAGAATATGCGAAAGAGTGTATGGTGGTATGGCATGAAGAGGGAAGTGGCACAGTTTGTATCTAGATGCTTAGTGTGCCAGTAGGTGAAAGCCTAGAGGCAGAGGCCAGGAGGTTTACTTCAGCCATTACCCATTCCAGAGTGGAAGTGGGAGCATATTACTATAGATTTTGTGTCCGGACTTCCACGATCTCCAGGAGGGAAAGACGCGATTTGGGTCATCGTTGACAGGTTGACCAAGTCGGCCCACTTTTTATCTTTCAAGGTAGGTTTGTCTACGGAGAAGCTGGCAGAGATGTATGTAAGGCAGATCGTCAGGATACATGGAGTTCCCGTCAGCATAGTCTCGGATCAGGATATTTGTTTCATTTCTTATTTCTGGAGGAGTTTGCAGGCAAGTTTGGGCACCCAGCTCAAGTTCAGAACTGCATATCATCTCCAGACAGATGGGCAGTCATAGAGGACTATTCAGACTCTCGAGGATATATTGCGTACTTGTGTACTAGATTTCAGGGGTTCTTAGGAGGACCATCTCCATTTGGTAGAGTTTGCTTACAACAACAGCTAACAGGCTAGTATATAGATGTCACCATTTGAGGCTCGGTATGGTCGGAGATGTCATACTCCCTTGTCATAGGACGATATTAGAGAGAGAGTTTTGCTTGGGCCAGAGATGGTTGTGGATGCAGCAGAGAAGTTTTAGTTGATCAGAGACAGACTTCGAGTGGCGCAGGACAGACAATGGCATTGGACTGATAGCCATCGGAGACCTTGGCGTTTAAGGTATAGTTTTAGATTTTTATTTTGTGCTTATTATTAGTTATTTTTTATAGATTAAGTTCTTAAGGTAGTATTTTGTTCTAGGTGGGTGGTTTGGTATTTCTGAGGATTTTTCCGACACGAGGCACGATTCGTTTCGGTGGAGATGGGAAGCTTAGTCCGCGATTCATCGGACCTTTCACTATTTTAGAGAGGGTATGTGCAGTTGCTTACAGACTAGACTTTCCACCTACACTGGAGGGAGTGCACAACATGTTTCATGTGTCGCAGTTGAGACGGTACGTGACGGATCCTAGTCACGTATTGGATCACTCGAAGATAGAGGTGGGCCCTACTCTTACTTATCCAGAGCAGCCAGTTGAGATTCTGGATCAGAGAGAGAAGGTGCTGAGGAACCAGACTATTCCCTTGGTACGCGTCGCATGGAGGCAACACTCTCCCGAGGAGTCTACCTGGGAGAGAGAGGATGAAATACGGGAGTGTTACCCATATTTGTTTGTGCCTTGAGATATGTTCTTCCTAGTTATGTTCTATTCTTTCTGTTCTGTTCAGTTATTTTCTGGGGGTAGTTTTCGTCTTTGAATTTTGAGGACGAAATTATTTTAAGGAGGGTAGACTTGTCACTACCACATTTTCTAGGAAAGGGTATTTTGGTAATGTCATAATTAATTAAATATTGTGCATGATGAATAATTATTAGTTGTATTATTTAATTATTTTTAGATATTAGTTTAATATTTTGGACTTGTGTTAGTGGATCTAACTAGTTTAGATTAGATCCATGGACCAACATGTTTAATTAGTTAGAATTGAGCCCAATTAGAAGCCCATTCATTATGAGGATGATTAATTTAATTAAACTATTAGACTAGAACCTTCCCTCCTTAATTATTTCTTTATGAGATGTCCCAAGGGGTATAATGTACATTACACAGTAGCTTGAGGAAGGGGCAAGAGGGCGGCTATTATAAAGAGGGGGGGTGGAGTTTCTCTCCTCTTTTTAATTTCAAATCTAGATCTAGAATTTCTCTCAACCAAATTCCTTCATTCCCACATCAATTCCCTGCCAAATTTTATCCCAATCCCTTCCTAAATCACCATTGGAGACTAGTAGAGCAAGGATCTAGAAGGAGGGAGCAAGGATCTACAAAGAGGAGCAAGGATCTACAAAGAGGAGGCAAATTTCATCAAATTTGGAGGTTGCATTGGAAATCCATCTCCCAATAGGTATAATTTAGTTTTTTCTCTTTAATTAGGTTCTAAATCTGAGATTTAGCCATAAGAAATCAACCTATATTCATAGGCTACCATAGGAATTGGAATTAGGTTCATAGGAGGCCTATGGAGAAAGTTATGGTACTTTTTGTGTTAATTTTGGGGAAATTTCGAGATTGACACTTGTTGTGTTTGTCAATTGGTCATATAGATTAATTTGACATGTATTTGGTTATTTGTGGTTAGTATCGTGTCCACAATTGGATACGTGTAGGTCTTATTCCAACAAAATTGGTAATACGTGTTGATTTGGGGATTTTTTCTCCGACGCGGGACTTTGTGTATGTAACATTTTGACACAGACACGTAGATGTGTGTTTTACTCTTCGTATTATTTATATATAATATATTAGACTTGCTCGTGTTCTTTGGGGTATGTTTGGTTGTGTGGTGGACTCATATCGCAAGCGTATCATAGATCTAGTGTGATACGGATGCGATGCACTCCACGTGTTTGTTATATTTTATTCTAGATCCAATTTCTATTGTTCTTAGCTATTGGTAATATATGTATGCATATGTATATAGACATAGTGTATTGTATATGTATAAGTATATGTAATTATATGATACCATATAGTTATGTATGCATATAGCTATGTGATTGTGTACGTATTTTATATATATATATATATATATATATATATATATATATATATATATATATATTTATGGATATATAGATATACATGTATGTTGTATATATATATATATATATATATATATATATATATATATATATATATATATATATATATATATATATATATATATATATATATATATATATATATATATATATATATATATATATATATATATATTATGTGTATGTCACTACCGTATTTTCTAGAAAAGGGTATTTTGGTCATTTTATAATTAATTAAATATTGTGCATGTTAAATATTTATTTATTTATTATATTATTTATTTATTATTAGCATGATAGATTTATTTTTTTGGACTTGTGTTAGTGGACCTAACTAGTTTAGTTTAGACTCATGGACCAATATGTATTAATTGTTAGAATTGAGCCCAACTAGAAAGCCCATTAATTAGGAGGATGATTAAATTAATTAAACCATTAGACTAGAAGCTTCCCTCCTTAATTAATTTTTTCATGAGAGGCCCCAAGGGGTATTTTAGACTTTACATAGTAGCTTGAGGGAGGGGGCAAGTGAGGCCTATATAAAGGGGATGAAAACTTTCTCTCTCTTCATTTTTCATTCCAAATCTAGATCTAGAATTTCCCTCAACCAAATTTTATCAAATCCCTACCAAATTTCCACCCATTTTCCTTTCCAAATCACCATTGAAGACTAGAAGAGCAAGGATCTAGAAGGAGGAAGCAAGGATCTACAAAGAGAAGCAAGGATCTACAAGTTGGAAGCTAATTTCACCAATTTTGGAGGTTTCATTGAGAATCCATCTCCCAATAGGTATAATTCAGTTTTTGCCCTTAAAATAGCTTCTAAATCTGAGATTTAATCATCAATAATCAATCCATATATATGTACTACCCATAGGATTTGGTTTTGTGTTCATAGGAGACATATGGAGAAAGTTATGGTACTTTTTGTGTCAATTTTGGAGAAATTCCAAAAATGACTTTTATTGTGTGTGTCAATTGATCCTATAGATCAATTTGGCATATGTTTATGTGTTTGGGGCTAGTGTCGTGTCCATAATTGGATACATGTAGGTCGTATCCCAACAATTTGGTGATACGTGTTATTTTGGAGATTTTTCCTCCGACACGGGACTTTGTACATGTCGTATTTTGACACGGACACATAGATCTATATTTGACACTTTGTTTTGTTCATAAATATTATATGTGATTTGTTTGTGTCCTTCGGGATGTAATTGGATGTGTGGTGGACTCGTGTCGCATGCATATCCTAGATCCAGTGGGATACGGTGTGATACTCCCTAATTGTTGTGTATTTATTTGTAGATCTAATTAATTGTGCTTTAATTCTTGAATTATAATTGTGTATGTATCTATATATATTATATATGTATTATGTATATTTATTATAGTGTTTATTGTATCATAGATCTATGTATTATATATGTATTAATAGAATATATATTATGTAGCTTTCTTCTATATGCATTAATACATATGTTATAATATATGTTAGGGATGTAAATATATGTATATGTTTTATATAATATATGTGTATGTTTAATTAAGTAATTAGATTATTTATAGTTATTATATGAGTATATATATATATATATATATATATATATATATATATATATATATATATATATATATATATATATGCATGTAGATATATATTTATAAGTGGTAGCATATGTATATATAATATAGTAGATATATTTATATGTAGTTGTATATATAGTTATATTATATATTGTTATGTATTTATATTATTATATGATTATATATATGTATACATATATGTATAGTTATATATACATATTACTATATGTGTGTGTATGTTACTATGTGGTATTTTATATAATTTACTATGTATAAGTGTATGTATAGTTTTATATGTATATTGTATAAATATATATTGTGGGTTATATATATATATTTAAATATATATTGTATAAATATATATGGTGGGTTATATATATGTATATATATATATATATGGTAATTAATATATATATAAATATGTTCCTAATTGCTATTTGTATTATAGTATACTATATATGTATATATTTAGTTGTAGCATATAAATTTATTAGAATAGTTAGTATATTTTAGTTATTAATTGTTATGAGTATCTTTTATATATTATATATTTGTAGGTATGTATGTACGTATATATGTATTAATAGTTAGTGTGTAGTTGGTAGTTAGTATTATTCTATTAGTACATACTAGAGTTATATTGGATTGATATATGTATTATTGATGGGTAGTTAGTATATATATGAGATTTTGGCAATTACCTTGAGATACCAAGGTAAGTATCAAGATATACCAAGGTATGAGTAGTAGGTATTGGCATAAGTAATATGATAGTTGTAAACTAATTATGGGTTGGTATTAAGGTGACTAAAATAAGGTATATAGTATTATATAAATATTAAATGCATAGTAGTTTATAATTATTGTTGGGTAGTTAGTATAAATAAGGTTTTGAATTTACCTTGAGATGTCAAGGTAAGTATCAAGGTATTGGAGGATAATCAAGGTATTGGGTTTGGATATCAGGATAGAGGTTTAGTATTGCGATACTAAGTTGGTTCGAAACTAAGGTATCCATTTAGCATTTATAATTAGGATTATATATATATAATATTGTTTGATATGTACATATGTGTTATATTTATCCCTTGTTTGCGTATCCTGAGATACGGTATCTTAGTATCCTAAGATGTAGCTTGTATGGCCTAGATTCATAGTGTGTTAGCCCAATACCTTTGAGTTAGACTCATGCAACCTAGAAATAGGTAGTTGACCATAATTTGACTATAGTTGACCATAGTTGACTTAGAGTTGACCTAGTTTGACTTTTGACTTAGAAATAGTTTTATGACCTAGAAATTGACTAGTTTAATTTATTTCTCTTCCCCAAAACTTGTATTAATGCAATATTTCATATATAGGTCTGTGACACCAGTTCGGACATCATTTTTTATCATTTGCTCTGGACCACAGGCGAGTACATTCTCTGATAGTTTCTATTATTTGATTACCACTATAATTCAAGTATTTAGATATGTTACTTATGATTCTTGACACGATGGTACACGGATTGATATTATTATTGGATCGTCAGTCATGGGATATTACCTTGATTATGGAGATGGTATCGGATACTGTCCTTGTTGGTATTGGATAACATTGAATATTATAGATTAAATATTGGATACATTGGCTAGTGACGTGTCATGATTCGATCCATCATATCAGTCGAGGCAGGAGAAATACCAATTAAATATGTGATCAAGAAACTATCGGCTAGTAGTGTAATCATTGGCTACTAACTAACCATGCAATTCACGTATGGTTCAGTTAGCTCCTTAGTGTAATCATTGAATCTCCCAGGCCGATCACATATATAGTTAGTATCTCAAATCACATAGTTATTGTAGATTCCATTATTCAGTTCATTGATTACCTTGTTCTATTCTGACATTATAGTTCATTCCTTTATTCTTGTACGCATTGATTATATTCTGTTGTTAGTATTGCCGATTCTCTCATTGTTCTTGATTATCAGTTATATTCTCATCGTAGATAGCATCTTCTATTCTACTGCTTTATAGTTTTTGTCAATTAATTGGAACTGCTATTGGGTTGTACTTCGCTCCATTCCTGACTGGAAAATATTTTTCAGAGGATCCGAGAGATTGGTGTCCGACATACTACGGACCTCAGCCTATAGATGGTGCAGACTTGGACCCACTAGTTCTGGAGTGACTGTCGAGAGATTTAGCCGGATTCACTAGTTAGCATAGTTAGTTCTCTTTAGTATTTTGGTACCGGATTTGTTTCCGACATATATTTGTGTTTGGATATTATTTCTATTTGTTGTTGTTATATTTTTAACTGCTTAGTTATGTTAGACTTCTGTGATATCTTCTCGTGCCATAGAAATGTGATTGAGTATTGTGTTGAATTAAGTTAATTACTCTCTTCTTGGAGTTGAGATATTATTGGAGGTTTATGCTTTATAGTGAGATAATTAGATAATATAGTTGACCAAGACAGCGTTCTACCGCCGATGCTGCGGCGTAGGCTGGCCGTTGTTTCTGACTTGCATCCCTACACCGGGTGCGGGTCGTGACACATTTTTAGTGGTGGCCCATGCAGGTCAGGCTTCGCAATATTGCGATGTCGTGGTAGTGCGACGACTTAGTTGTACTACTGTGAGCCTGCGATGGAATATAGGATATAGGATACTAGGAAGAGAGAGGGATACTCAATCACAACTAGGAATTCCAATCTGAATTGAATCGTTACTTTTGATTCCTTCTGAATATTTTTGTCCTTCCTTGATGATATCTTATCTTGTGTCGAATTGATCTCCTTTGTTTCGATCTGTCTTCAGGATGCCGCCGAAGACTATATCCCATCGATCGGGAGCAGTTTCTGTGAGGTCTGCCACCTCTCAATCTTCCACTCAGGCAGTAGGGTTTGTACCTCCTACGACATCAGTTCATGTAGGATTCTCGGCTGCCTTCGGGGGTTCTCCTCCACCTGTTCCGAGGACTATTCCAGTTGCTTCGGAGGGACTTCCACCACCTCCATTTTCAGGAGATACCGCGCCGATGGTTGTACTATTTAGAGAGATGATGGAATTACATAGGGCACAGATAGAAGCCCAGCACAGGCAGTCAGATTTGATACGGAAGAGTATGGAAAACGCCCATCAGATAGCTATAACAGCAGTTCAGAAAGAGGCTCCTCCACAGCCACAGGATATTCAGATCAAGCTAGGCAACATTCAAAATTTTAAGAAGCTTGAGCCTCAAGTTTTTAAGGGTACAGAAGGTATAGTCTATGCTGACGATTGGCTTGAAGATATCGAGCGACTCATGAAGGTGTCCCGTCTTGCGGAGGATCTGAAGGTTGAGGCGGTAGGACTTCAACTGTTCGACGTTGCCCGCACTTGGTTCAGGAATGAGCCAATTCTTACTGATGCGGGGCAGTCTTGGGAGATATTCAAGGATCTCTTTAAGAAGAAGTTCTTTGCTCGGACGGACAGATTAGAATTAGGAAGGCAATTTGAGAGCCTTACACAAGGAAGCATGTCCATAGAGGAGTATGCCGCAGAGTTCGGGAGGCTGAGCCGATTTGCGGAGTACTTTGTGTGAGAGCCAGAAGTTCGGGCTATCCGTTTTCGCGAGGGTCTGAATTGGGAAGTCAAGATTCTCATTCCGTCTTTCTACGAGACGTATTCTGAGATACTTTCGGAAGCACGCAAGGTCGAGCGGGAGTGGAACTTGAAGCCAAAGAGGGACCGTGATATGTTTGGGGGTGACAGTAGTAGTGCGGGACCGACAAAGAGGTCGTGGTTCCAGCAACAGCAGTTTCCAATACAATTTAGAGCCTATCAGCAACAATATAAGATGCCAGAACCTATTGTTGCTCCAGTACAAGCTCCAGTATAGCAGATACCACAACAGACTCAGAGACAGGTGCAACAGGCTCCTCAATGCACCTATTGCAAGAAGGCTGGGCACACTTGGGAGATGTGCCGAAAAAGACTTGGAGCATGCTTACATTGTGGATCAACGGAGCATATGGTGAAGGATTGTCTCTGGAAAATTCAACATCCAGGCCAGGATGCAGATCGAGGGCAGAGAGGTGGGGTTAGGCTACCTGTAGCACCACAGATTGCTCATCACCCGCAGAGGGAGCTACCTCGGTAGGGCGGAGCATTTGCGATGACGGTCGAGGAGACCAATACTACAGGTGATGGGTTAGAGAGTCTGTTCTTTCTTTCTGTTCCTTTCATCTATTTTGATTGATTGCTTCTTTAGTACCTTTTGGATGCTTGTGTTATATAGTTAGTGTAGCTATAGAATACCCTGACAGAGACAACAGTAATAAGACAGGTGGAGACCATGACCATGCATGTTATTCTTTGCATAGGACTGTTCTTAGTGATATAAGACCTTTTTAGACTATAATTGGTGGGGGTTTGACCTAGAAGGAGTACGATCACCCTTAAATTTCGAGGACGAAATTATTTTAAGGGGGATAGACTTGTCACTACCGTATTTTCTAGAAAAGGGTATTTTGGTCATTTTATAATTAATTAAATATTGTGCATGTTAAATATTTATTTATTATATTATTTATTTATTATTAGCATGATAGATTTATTTTTTTGGACTTGTGTTAGTGGACCTAACTAGTTTAATTTAGACTCATGGACCAATATGTATTAATTGTTAGAATTGAGCCCAACTAAAAAGCCCATTAATTAGGAGGATGATTAAATTAATTAAACCATTAGACTAGAAGCTTCCCTCCTTAATTAATTTCTTCATGAGAGGCTCCAAGGGGTATTTTAGACTTTACATAGTAACTTGAGGGAGGGGGCAAGTGAGGCCTATATAAAGGGGATAAAAACTTTCTCTCTCTTCATTTTTCATTCCAAATCTAGATCTAGAATTTCTCTCAACCAAATTTTATCAAATCCCTACAAATTTTCACCCATTTTCCTTCCCAAATTATCATTGGAGACTAGAAGAGCAAGGATCTAGAAGGAGGAAGCAAGGATCTATAAAGAGAAGCAAGGATCTACAAGTTGGAAGCTAATTTCACCAATTTTGGAGGTTTCATTAGGAATCCATCTCCCAATAGGTATAATTCAGTTTTTGCCCTTAAAATAGCTTCTAAATCTGAGATTTAATCATTAATAATCAATCCATATGTATGTACTACCCATAGGATTTGGTTTTGTGTTCATAGAAGACATATGGAGAAAGTTATGGTACTTTTTGTGTCAATTTTGGAGAAATTTCGAAAATGACTTTTATTGTGTGTGTCAATTGATCCTATAGATCAATTTGGCATATGTTTATGTGTTTAGGGCTAGTATCGTGTCCATAATTGGGTACATGTAGGTCGTATCCCAATAATTTGGTGATACGTGTTGTTTTGGGGATTTTTCCTCCGACACGGGACTTTGTACATGTCGTATTTTGACACGGACACATAGATCTACATTTGACACTTTATTTTGTTCATAAATATTATATGTGATTTGTTTGTGTCCTTCGGGATGCAATTGGATGTGTGGTGGACTCGTGTCGCATGCATATCCTAGATCTAGTGGGATACGGTGTGATACTCTCCAATTGTTGTATGTTTATGTGTAGATCTAATTAATTGTGCTTTAATTCTTGAATTATAATTGTGTATGTATCTATATATATTATATATGTATTATGTATATTTATTATAGTGTTTATTGCATCATAGATCTATGTATTATATATATATATTAATAGAATATATATTATGTAGCTTTCTTCTATATGCATTAATATATATGTTATAATATATGTTAGGGATGTAAATATATGTATATATTTTATATAATATATGTGTATGTTTAATTAAGTAATTAGATTATTTATAGTTATTATATGAGTATTTATATATATATATATATATATATATATATATATATATATATATATATATATATATATATATATATATATATATATATATATATATGCATGTAGATATATATTTATAAGTGGTAGCATATGTATATATAATATAGTAGATATATTTATATGTGGTTGTATATATAGTTATATTATATATTGTTATGTATTTATATTATTATATGATTATATATATGTATACATATATGTATAGTTATATATACATATTACTATATGTGTGTGTATGTTACTATGTGGTATTTTATACAATTTACTATGTATAAGTGTATGTATAGTTTTATATGTATATTGTATAAATATATATTGTGGGTTATATATATATATTTAAATATATATTGTATAAATATATATGGTGGGTTATATATATGTATATATATATATATGGTAATTAATATATATAAATATGTTTTTAATTGCTATTTGTATTATAGTATACTATATATGTATATATTTAGTTGTAGCATATAAATTTATTAGAATAGTTAGTATATTTTAGTTATTAATTGTTATGAGTATCTTTTATATATTATATATTTGTAGGTATGTATGTACGTATATATGTATTAATAGTTAGTGTGTAGTTGGCAGTTAGTATTATTCTATTAGTACATACTAGAGTTATATTGGATTGATATATGTAATTATTGATGGATAGTTAGTATATATATGAGATTTTGGCAATTACCTTAAGATACCAAGGTAAGTATCAAGATATACCAAGGTTTGAGTAGTAGGTATTGGCATAAGTAATATGATAGTTGTAAACTAATTATGGGTTGGTATTAAGGTGACTAAAATAAGGTATATAGTATTATATAAATATTAAATGCATAGTAGTTTATAATTATTGTTGGGTAGTTAGTATAAATAAGGTTTTGAATTTACCTTGAGATGTCAAGGTAAGTATCAAGGTATTGGAGGATAATCAAGGTATTGGGTTTGGATATCAGGATAGAGGTTTAGTATTGCGATACTAAGTTTGTTCGAAACTAAGGTATCCATTTAGCATTTGTAATTAGGATTTTATATATATAATATTGTTTGATATGTACATATGTGTTATATTTATCCCTTGTTTGCGTATCTTGAGATACGATATCTTAGTATCCTAAGATGTAGCTTGTATGGCCTAGATTCATAGTGTGTTAGCCCAATATCCTTGAGTTAGACTCATGCAACCTAGAAATAGGTAGTTGACCATAATTTGACTATAGTTGACCATAGTTGACTTAGAGTTGACCTAGTTTGACTTTTGACTTAGAAATAGTTTTATGACCTAGAAATTGACTAGTTTAATTTATTTCTCTTCCCCAAAACTTGTATTAATGTAATATTTCATATATAGGTCAGTGACACCAGTTCGGACATCATTTTTTATCATTTGCTCTGGACCACAGGCGAGTACATTCTCTGATAGTTTCCATTATTTGATTACCACTATAATTCAAGTATTTAGAAATATTACTTATGATTCTTGACATGATGGTACACGGATTGGTATTGTTATTGGATCGTCAGTCATGGGATGTTACCTTCATTATGGAGATGGTATCGGATACTGTCCTTGTTGGTATTGGATAACATTGAATATTATAGATTAAACATTGGATACATTGGCTAGTGACGTGTCATGATTCGATCCATCATATCAGTCGGGGCGGGGGAAATACCAATTAAATATGTGATCAAGAAACTATCGGCTAGTAGTGTAATCATTGGCTACTAACTAACCATGCAATTCATGTATGGTTGAGTTAGCTCCTTAGTGTAATCATTGAATCTCCCAGGCCGATCACATATTTAGTTAGTATCTCAAATCACATAGTTATTGTAAATTTTATTATTCAGTTCATTGATTACCTTGTTCTATTCTGACATTATAGTTCATTCCTTTATTCTTGTACGCATTGATTATATTCTGTTGTTAGTATTGCCTATTCTCTCATTGTTCTTGATTATCAGTTATATCCTCATCGTATATAGCATCTTCTATTCTACTGCTTTATAGTTTTTGTCAATTAATTAGAACTGCTATTGGGTTGTACTTCGCTCTATTCCTGACTGGAAAACATTTTTCAGAGGATCCGAGAGATTGGTGTCCGACATACTACGGACCTCAGCCTATAGATGGTGCAGACTTGGACCCACTAGTTCTGGAGTGACTGTCGAGAGGTTTAGCCGGATTCACTAGTTAGCATAGTTAGTTCTCTTTAGTATTTTGGTACCGGATTTGTTTTCGGCATATATTTGTGTTTGGATATTATTTTTATTTGTTGTTGTTATATTTTTAACTGCTTAGTTATGTTATACTTCTGTGATATCTTCTCGTGCCATAGAAATGTGATTGAGTATTGTGTTGAATTAAGTTGATTACTCTCTTCTTGGAGTTGAGATATTATTGGAGGTTTATGCTTTATAGTGAGATAATTAGATAGTATAGTTGACCAAGACAGCGTTCTACCGCCGATGCTGCGGCGTAGGCTGGGCGTTGTTTCCGACTTACATCCCTACACCGGATGCGGGTCGTGACAGTGTATGATGCTACTATATCTATAAGTATGTATGAGAGAATGTGATGTATCTACCTATATGTATATATGTAAGTTGAAACATGTATATGTATGTGTGCATGATTATATATATTTGTATATGATGTGGGAAGTTCACTTGAGTGTATATAAATATATATATATTGATAAATATATATATATATATATATTGATAAATATATAACTATATATATGGTTGTGTGTGCAAGAGGGGGAGGGGCTCGACAGCAGCAGCAAGAAGAGGGAACAACAGAAGCAAGAAGAAGGAACAGCAGCAGCAGCAGCAAGAAGAAGGAACAGCAACAACAAAAAGAAGGAAGAGCAGTAGCAGCAGGTAGCTGCATGAGCAGCAATGGGCAGGGGCAGCAGTAGACAACTAGTTCCTTAGTAGTAGTTTCATTGCTTAGCAGGTTATTGCTAGATATCTCTAGTTATTGTAGAGGTATGTATATATGTTATATGTTTAGTATATATTAGTAGTTTAGTTATTGTAACTAGTTAGTTTGATAGTTTTGTAGTTAGCTAGTTAATTCACTAGTAGTTATGTATACATATAGTTAGTAGTTAAATACGCATACTTGTATTATTATTGTATCTTTAGTTAGTGATACAAAGGTATATGTTAGTATATAGTATATGTGTCTAAGTATTAGTATATTATATATTTTAGTAGTTAGTTGATTAGCATATGAATAATATTGGGTATTAGCTACATGAATGAGGATTTGACATTACTTTGAGATACCAAGGTAAATACCAAGGTATTGAGGATACTCAAGGTATTTGAGTTGGGTATTAAGATAGGTTTTAGTGGTGCGATACCGAGTTGATTCAAAACCAAGGTATCCATTTAGTATTTGAGATTTGGATTAGTATATATATATTGATTGAATATACATATATGATATTTCATATCTCTTGTTTGCGTATCCTAAGATACGGTATCTTAGTATCCTAGTTTAGCTTGTGTGGCTTAGTTTCATAGTGTATGAACCCAATATTCTTGAGATAGACTCATGCAACCTAGAAATAGGTAGTTTGACCAAGTTTGACCAGTTTGACCAGTTTGACCTAGAATTGACCTAGTTTGACTATTTTGACTTAGAAATGGCTTTATGACCTAGATGTTGACTAGTTTAACTTATTTTCTTTCTGAAATCTTGTATTGATGTTATATTCTATATCTAGGTCTTTGAGATATCGTACCAGACATCTGTGATACTATTTATGGGACTTCAAGTGAGTATATTCTCTGATAGTTTCTCATTTATGATATCCTCTATGTTCATTATATCTAGTGTAGATATCCTTGATTTCTTGACACGATGGTTATACGGATTAGTATATCCGGATCTTGTCTTGAGATTTTATTCCTTAGTATATTTGGTGTATCTTGTGCAGGCCTTGTTTTCTTATTTCTTGTACATGTACAGACTCTGGTTCTCGGGGAGACTAGCTATCTTCTTAGAGAATCTCGTGCCATAGCGTACCATGGTTGGATCCACTATACCAGTTAGGGTTGGAGAGTATGTAGTGTAGATATGTGATCATACCCTTCTTGTATTAAGTCTTATTCATTGAATAGTGTTAATCATACACCGCACGTATGATTAGCCAGGCCATATATCGTGTATCAAGTTCCCAAGCCGGTCATATATTAAAGCTGGTACTCACTCACTTATTCATTAGTATTCTTGTTCATTGACATATTGTTCATTCTTGTATTTATTTCCAGTATTTTTTTTATTGTATATCTCTTATATCTATTGTTGCGTCTTGTATATTCACATATATTTACTGTTACATAGTTATATCATTGATTAGAACTGCTGTTAGAGATGTACTCTGCTTCTTTACTGACTGGATTTTTTTTCCAGATGACACTGAGGAGTGGTACCCTACTCATTATGGTCCTCAAGATATTGTGGGCTTAGAGTCAGAGACCCTGGCTCAGGAGGGACTTATCCCACTAAGACAGATGACCCGGGACTTGTAGCTTCTTAGTCATTCTCTCGTACTGGATTTGTCTCCAGCTTATTGTTTAGTATTTTTTTAGACTTATTAATGTTATTATTTGACTCATGAGTGTATTATTACTATTCTATTCTTTTATTATATTCGTGCTCATTTCTATCTTAGATCGTTGTTGGTAGCTTATTATATTGTTAGATAGATTACCCAAATAGCGTTCTACCGCTGATTCTGCGGCGTAGGCTGGGCGTTGTTCCCGACTTGCATCCCTACACCGGGTGCGGGTCGTGACATAGGCGAAGTCAATGAATAGTTATTGTTTGCTTATCTAAGTTTATTTAATTTCCACTATGAATAAATTGGTCATTACATGATCAATAGTCTAGGTAGTTTACTTTATTTGAAGCAGTTTCATTTAGATTTAGATCAAGTTATAATAATTGGCAATATGCCAAGTTTAACCATTTAGTAGCATATTAATATATTATTAATTTTTGTTTTTGAAAGGTATGAAAAATGATGATGGCATATGATTGATAAATAGTGTAACAACTCACACTATATTGAAAACAAGAAAGTTTTCACAATATATGCCTTAAATACTGCCAAGGTGACCACCATTGCTAGACCCATGCAGATTATAGAAGGTTATGGAAGGTCGATGTGTTGCCAAATAGAACACACTTAGTCATTCGAAATACATTATTCTCTAGTAGATCTAATAAAAATCTACTCCGCTTTAGAGATATTCGAATGAACGGGTTTCATGTTAAAACCATAAACGATGATAGCAAAGGGTATCTTTATATCACCTATAATGTTGGAAGCAATAAGCTCATATTAGAAAGTATAATTTAATCTCATCGGGGCTATATCAAACTACTCTGAAGGTAGTAGAATCTCATACCATCACTAGCAAAAGGCTAAAGGATCGAAGGAATCTAATCCTTTGGCATGACAGATTGGGTCATCAGGATCGACTATATTGAGAAAGGTCATCAATAATACCAATAGGCATAATTTATCATAACAAAGTCTTTCCTTTACTACTGAACATATGTGTGTAGCTTGTTCACAGGGCAAACTCATCATAAGACCTTCACTTCTCAAAATAGCTTCTGAATCACCACCATTCCTTCAGAGAATATAAGGTGATATTTGTGGACCAATTGATCCTGCTAGCGGACCTTTCAGGTATTTTATGGTTCTAATAGATGCTTCTAGTCGATGATCAAATATTTTCTTACTCTCATATAGAAATTTTGCCTTATCCAAGCTACTTTCTCAGTTGATTAAGCTTAAGACTCATTTTTCTGACTAACATGTTCGAACGATTCGACTTGATAATGCAGCTGAGTTCACTTTCCGTACTTTTGATGATGATTGTGCTTCCATAGGAATATAAGTTGAACATTCTGTCCCTCATGTTCATACCCAAAATGGTTTAGCAGAGTCCTTGATTAAGCATTTTTAGCATATAGCAAGGCCTTTACTCATGCAATCAAACTTACCCGTTTTAGCTTGGGGATATGCCATATTATATGCTGCTAAATTGGTCATTGTTAAGCCAACTTTTTATCATAAATTTTCACCATCACAACTTATAACAGGGCCATCAACCTAACATCTCTCATTTGCGTAAATTTGGTTGTGTTATTTATGTTCCTATTCCACCTTCTCAGTGCTCTAAAATGGGACCTCAGCGCCGTTTAAGAATTTATATTGGTTTTGATTCGCCCTTAATCATTAGATATTTGGAATATTTAACCGATGATATTTTTACTGCTAGATTCGCAGACTGCCATTTTGATGAGACTAAATTCCCGCCATTAGGCGGAGATAAGAAAGAAAAGAATGTTCTTACAGAACCATTCGCCATAAATAAACGGCATAAATTATTATGGAATAATATTATACTTTCTCATCTAGATCCTCGTACTAATCAATGTGAAACTGAGGTACGAAGGATATTGCATCTAAAGAAAATTATAAATCAAATGCCAGATGCATTTACTGATGCAGCTAAAGTGATTAAATCACATGTGCCCGCTGCAAACGCGCCAGCTCGAATTGATATCCCTGTAGGAAAAAATAATAGAGTGGCTAATGAATCTACTGCATGCCAGAAGTGTGGTAGACCTATAGGTTCGAAGGACTTAGTCCCTAGAAAGAGAAAATGCCCAAGTAACGCTCTTAAGGAGGTTACACATAATGCTCAAGAAGAGGTTATGAATGACAGATTCATACTCTCTGAAAACCCAAAAGAGGATATTGTCTTAGAAAAGACACAATCCCAAGAGGAGGCTCAGGTACCTAAAAGCAAAGAGATATCTATATTTTATACATATACAAGAGAGGTATGGGATCGCAAAGATATAACAATAGATGAGATATTCCCATTCTCAGTAGCTACTAAAATATCTAAGGGCATTGATGACACTGAACTACGTAGCATCGATGAATGTTGACAAAAAAAGATTGTCCAAAATGGAAGGATGTTAAAGCATAATTAGATTTCCTTAATAAACGTGGAGTGTCTGGATCTATAATACAAAACCAAAAGACATCAGACCGGTAGGTTACAAGTGGGTGTTTGTAAGAAAGCAAAATAAAAAGAATAAAATCACTCGATTTAAGGCACGATTAGTAGAACAAGGGTTTTCTCAGAGACCCGAGATTGATTATTAAGAGACATATTCTTCCTTAATGGATGCAACAACGTTCCATTATTTGATAAGTCTGAAAGTTGAGAAAAAGCTGGACATGAAACTTATGGACGTTGTAACAGCCTATCTATATGGTGATTTAGATAGCGACTAACTATATAAAAATCCCAGATAGATTTAACCTACCTATCTTCAAAGCTAAGAACATGCATTCCATAAAGCTAAGACGTTCATTGTATGGTTTAAAATGATCCAGAAGGATGTGGTACAACCGTCTTAGTGAATATATAAAAAGGAAGGGATATGAGAATAATCCTATATGCCCTAGTCTCTTCCTAAAGAAATCTAAGAAGTGTTTCGCTATAGTTGCAGTATATTTCGATGAGATAAACTTGATTGGGACAAGATATGAAATCAATGAGACTACAAACTATCTGAAAAAGGTGTTCGAGATAAAAGATCTCAGAGACACGAAATATTGTATCGGATTACAAATTGAGCATTGCACTAATGGAATTTTAGTGCATCAATCCAAATAAACAGAAAATATATTGAAACAGTTCAATATGGATAAAGTTTATCCCCTTAGCACTCCACTGGTTGTTCGATCTTTAGATATCAATAAAGATCCATATCGTCCTAAGGAAGACAATAAAATGATGCTAGGACCCGAAGTACTGTACCTTAGTGCCATTGGGGTATTAATGTATCTATCATAATGGACAAGGCCAGACATATCATTCTCTGGCAATCTATTGGCTAAATATAGCTCGGCGCCAACTCGCAGACATTGGAATAACATTAAACATGTAATGAGATATCTTCGTAGAACTACCAATATGGGATTATTTTATACTTGTGGTTTATCTGACATCGCGAATCTAGTTGGCTTTGCAGATTCAGGTTATTTATCTGATCCCCAAAAAGATCGTTCTTAAACTGGATATGTGTTTTTTAATAGCAATGCAGCTATTTTTTGGCATTCAACAAAATAGACAATGGTTGCTACCTCCTCAAATCACTCAAAAATATTGGCTCTCCATGAAGAACGTATAGAATGTATTTGGCTGAGATCGTTGATTCAATACATTCATAGCTCCTGTCACCTTTTTCCTACCACAGATACTCTAACTGTTATTCATGACGATAATGCAGCATGTATTATACAAATTCAAGGTGGATTCATTAAAGGAGACAGGACCAAGCACATCTTATCGAAGTTTTCCTATACTCATGAGCTTCAGAAGAACTTTGATATTGACGTCCAACAAGTTCGCTAAAGTGATAATCTTGCAGACTTGTTCACCAAATTGTTGCCAAAGTCAACTTTTTAAAAACTAGTTCATGGAATTGGAATACGATGTCTTCATCAGCTGACTGTTCAGGATCAACATCATCAGGGGGGAGTGATTGTTTTTAGGGGGAGATACATTTTGTATGGACTATAACACATTATACTCTTTTTTCTTAGTCATGATTTTTTTCCATTGGGTTTTTCTGACAAAGCTTTAATGAGGAAACATTAAGCGTGTCCAACACCTATCTAAGTCATCATAAAGATTGTACTCTTTTCTTTCGCACATGTCTTGTCCTAATAGATTTTTCTGGTAAAGTTTTAACGAGGCAATGGGCTTAGAGATGTCGGTCATCCAAAGGGGGAGTGTTATAACATGGTTTATTAAAGGGTTGGATTCTCACATTTTATTTTATTCCCACATTGGTTAGAGATTATTATTACACCTTCAATGAGTTATATAAATAAGGCTTTGCCTTCCACAATGAGATTACACTAATAAGTGATATTCTCTCCTATTTTTTCTTCCTTCTTCTATGTTTATTCTAACAATATATATATATATATATATATATATATATATATATATATATATATCCTGATACTACAACGGATACATCATATTACTTTCATTGAATGATAACTAACCCTGACTGTTGGAGTAGCACTTTGTTTCTTGCGTTGAACTCTCCCTTTAGAAAAGGGGGCTACCTTCTTGTTGCATAACTTGTAACCACCTCTTATTTACCTAGGTGAGTTGGTCAGAGTCTAATAATGGTCCTTATCCGGGGGAGCATAATTCGATGACTCCTCATCTTGTGCATCCTTGGAACTCTCATCATGACACCAACTATTAGAAATAGGCCGTTTATAAGCCTTTGAGGGAAGCTCTTTAATTGCTAAGGCCAATTCTTCTCTTGGATTTGTTGCTACCTCCAGAATCCTTGGGACTGACTGGACTCAAGACTAAACACATATGAAAGGAGTCCCTTATTATCGTAGAAGGCACCCCCAGACTATCTCCTCATGATTTTGTAGTCTCACCCAATCTCGATGGTAATCGATGACTGGACTGCAGGAGCAGGCATAGATGGACTAGGGTCCTGTAGGAATCCTAGATGGGGTAAATAAGGTATTTAAAACTTAGCAACACAATAAGTAATAATAATGAGAAAATAAAAGATAAGTGTAAGAAATCAAACACTCGATATATACTGATATCCTTCTCGAAGGTAATCTATTTTCGGAACTCACTCTGGCTTTAATCCACTAATTAGAACAATAGTATAAAACACGAGCTTTAATTCGAAGGCTCGTCAATTTCTTACACATGAGTTTTGATCTGAAGACTCAACAACTTCTACTTTGAAAGAAATATGTTTCAATTTTTAAATACTTGGAAGATCACAAATATAACTCTTGAATACTCAAACACACTTTATGGATGATAGTTGAAAGCATGGTAGATTAAATATGTTTTGATATTTGGTAGTTGAGAAATTTAAAGCTCAAAGAATTATTAAAGGAAGGAATAACAAAGGCTTTAAATACAAAACCACTCAATAGTGTATTTAATACAACTAACTGTTGTGTAGACGGTATATCACCGGTATACCACTCTGCACAGAGGAGAGAAATTACTAGTCGCAGGCTTCAAAATAATAACTTCCTTCCTTGCCCTTGAACTGACTATCCAACGACATGGAACACTTAGCATTGGCCTATCACTCAAATTCTATTTCATAGCACGCCAACAGAAGGGGCTTCTTACAAAAGCACTCCAACAACTTGCTTGAAGAGAGATGCAATTACTACTTCTGGCTCACAAGAAAGGTGAATAACTGTAACTGAATCGACATAGACAGACTTATAAACTTAGCACTCCATGTAATGAACTCCTACCTTCATAGGGAACCCAACACCTGGAAAATAGGGAACCTAATCCCGTTCAAGCAAGGATAAAGGAAGCTAGCAAGTAAGCCAAGTGATGGTGTATGAGATTTCTATAGTAAGTAAGTTGACTTTGCAAATGTTATACGCTCTAACCCTCTATTTAGTTAGCCAATTCTGAAAAATGGTGAGTTTTATAGCCATTATAGTGTATTTAATGTGCCAAAGTGGGTTAAACTGTATACTGTCGGTATATCACGATATACCGTCGGTATATTATTTATGATCACAAATGTGATCACCGAACCTACTACGACAAAAATCTCAAGCATTAGTATACCGCCGGTATGCTACGAGCGATATACCACCGGTATGTCATTTGTGGTCACAGGAAATTGCTATTTTGATTTGCACAGAACGCGGTATACCGCCGGTATGCCGCAAGCGGGATATCACCGGCATGCCGGTCTTTTGGCAAAAAATTAGACTACTTTCTATCTAACCTAGCTTTTGGTTTGCCAACCACTCCTTGTGTTTACAAGTTACCTAAGAAACTTTACAGACTCAGAATACACTATATAAGGAATAAACTTCTTTCGTGTCGTGATGCTTGCATGGAGAGCACAATGATGACTTGAGCGCGATACTTCCGAGAAGCTTTGTCACAAGGTGTTATTGTATTCTTGCATAAGACTAAAAAGCACACATTATTTGTTTTATGTAAATCATAAAAATCATTATAAATAATGTGCCAACAATCTTTTCCATTTTGATAATTGACAAAATTTTACAGTTACAGAGATAGCTCTCCTATAATCAAGAAAAATTTCTCTCAATGTACTATTTCTCCCCCTTTATCATTTAGAAAAAAAAGCAAGTCACCATAAAAAATAGCTAAAATAAAATCTTTAGGTAAGGAACATATCATATGGCGACAAATAATATAAACAACCATAGATTACCATAGATATATCATCCATGTAATAAGCTCTAAGTCGTGATACCAAAGAAGATTAAACACAAGAAATAAAACAGTAATTTTTCATAAAGCATAGATGAGTGAGTATCATAGGAAATAAACCATAATCATAGAAATTAGTCCTGTAGGGCATTACCACATAGTCTGTAGAATTAGAGTACATCCATAAAGCATAACATAAGACAACAACACATAACATAAATACTAGAACAACAACCAAGGTGCAATACTCAAACAAACATAAAAATTACTACACGAACTCCATCATTAAAGAGTGACTTCCATACATAGAAACCTAACACATCATCAAACAAACATATTTTCCATGCAAGCCAAGTACCAAGAGATCAAGAATCATGAGGTGGTGGATCATAATCTATATGCATAGTACGAGAACCTAGGAGATACTGGTCAAATCCAAAGGGATCTATGCCATCAGGGTACTTAAAACTGAAAGCATAACTAGAATCAAAGAACATGATCCATAAATATTAGGATCGTGAAGGTTCGTATCCACAAAGGCGGAGCTAGTTTCGATGACCTTCTGCAGGTAATAGTGGTTGTCCGCAAACCCACGTCCAGTGAGTTGACTGAGATCGCGAATGTACGCCTGTCTATACTCGCGAGCGACATTCATCTGAAACCCATAATATTGTTGATCCAGTGTGTAAAGGGGGAGAGGATGAGGAGCTATTGGAGGTAGATATGAAGATGATGGTTGAGTGATGGGTGTTACAATGGGAGGGTCAAAAGATTGGGCTTGGGTAGTTGTAGGTGACTCGATTTAGCGAGAGGCAAAGAGTGGTAGAAAGTTCGGATAGACATTGAGAAAGATCAATATTATTGTCTTCTAGGATGAGTATGATAAATATTCCATAAATAAGGAATCGACTAGCATTGCATCTTGTGTTAATAATTGAATATATAATAGTTTTTAGTAGGGAGAGTGTGCATATTCCATATGCATATAATACATGAAGAAAAGGGCATCAGAAGTGATAGCATTATATTTCCCTGATTTGGGAATAATGAAGGTACAAATAAGATGATGCAAGTCATAATAAAAAGGATGAAGATCTTTGGAAGCCTGTCGCGCCTATCGATTGGGAACACAAATGTGATCCACAAAATCTTTTAATAAAAAGTTATCAGAAGGATAATTCTGAGAGATTTCAGGGAGGGGACCACCAAGGTTTGGGACACCAATAATTCTGCCTAATTATTATGGTTGGACTGTAAACTTGATATCCCCTACCATGATTTCAATCCGGCATTGGTTAGGATCAGGAGAGAGATTACAATAAAATGCCCTAATAGCATGGGCACACGCAGATGAATCTCTCAAGTAACTTGTCCTACTCATATTGTTCAAATTATGATAGGTAGAACTAAAAATATAAGGCTATAAATAACAATTAAAGAGAAGGAGGATATACCAGAGCTATAACTGATGAAGGAGCTTGGGGATCGGAGGAGACACAACCGTTGGGGAAGAGGAATGGAGAAGGCAACACTTGGAGATGAAAGAGAAAGAGGAAGAGGAAAAGAGGGGGGTTGCACTCTTTGGAGTAAATGTCGGCTACCAAGGGAAGGGGAAAGGTTTTGGGGAGTAATTGAGTGAAAATCCTATAAGGTATTAATGAAACCCGAACAGCAAAAAACTAAATTCTAGCGAATAACTGACAGACTGGTATATCGCAGGTTACCATGATTAGGGGTGAGCATTATTCAGTTTTGGACCAAAAATCGAACTGAATAAATTATTCGATTCAGTTTAAATAACTAGGTTCGATTTCGGTCGTGAAAATACTAAAATTCCTTATTTGGTTTATGTTTCGGTCCAAAATCAAAAATTGAATATGACTTATAAAACTATGTAAATATCCTTATTTTTATGCATGTTTTGTGATTAGAAATGTGTATATTTGAAAACAATAATTCTATATATGTGTTTTAGAGCCCAATTTTGGTAATTCAACAACTATTTCAACTTTAGAAGCAACTTTGAAATACAATAAATATGTGTATAAAAGTTATAATTTCAATATAATTTAACCACGATCCCAAATTTAGGTTCAACCTATTAAACAATAGAAATAAACCAATCGAACAAACCGAATAAACCAAATAGATTATTCGGTTTGGTTCGATCTCGGTTTTGGGTAATTTCGGTTTTGGATTTTTTGTTTATTTGCTTTTGACTATTTTGGTTCAGTCAAAATCGAATAAACATAACGCTCAACCCTAACCACGATATATCCCCGGTATACCAGACTAAGAGTAAAATTTCAGAAAGATAAAAAATCAGAATTTTTAGATGGCCCATAAATTTAGCACTGGATAAGGGTTCAAGGAAGTCCAATTTCATGAGGGATGAAGTTGAAGCGATCCTCGACAAGAGGCTTGGTAAAGATATCGGTAAGTTGGTGTTCCGTTTCAATAAATTCTTGACTAATGTTACTCTTCTAATTAGTATCATGTAAAATATGGTGCCTAATCTCTGTGTGTTTAGTATGTAAATAAAAAATAGGATTCTTGGTGATATTGATAATGCTAATATTATCACATTTAATAATAATATTGTTCGCATCACGGATAAGTTTGGCGACGACGGCAGGAAAGTGTTGCTCGATCACCTCAGCCCGGTGTGGTGCATAGAAATACGTTTTCTATAAGTAGTAATGACGAATGTTATATAGAAAAGACCAAATTAGATGATTGATATTAAAACCAAATTTACTTTTTTCTTGAAGTGCGCAAACCAGAATGCCTTCTTCTCGTCCGGGGCATCCGAGTAGTTGATCCGAGGGCTACCATAGTTGTACCTCAAAAAATATCTCGATACTCTATGTACCGACGAGGGACGATATCTATACATAGATAATTATATTAAAGAAAAAATAAATATATATTTATATATGCATAAGAAAACTAAAACTAATTAACTTACTTTATAGGCCCATCGGCCCAAATCTCTGTCCTCTTCTAGTCCAGAGGAGAACACGAAGGATCGCTCTGAAATATGTGAGAAGACGAAGGCGCAGTCGGCTGGACCTCGTTCTTGGTGATATATATATATATATATATATATATATATATATATATATATATATATATATATATATATATATATATATATATAACCATATGCTCAAAACCACCTGAATGGTTTCATATTATGAAACCAACCTATGTTACAATCATTGGATTTGGATAGCAAGGCTGAGATTATATATGTATCTTTTAAGTAGATATTGTCACCTTTTAATCTCAGTCTTACAATCGAAATCTAACGGTTGATAGTTTTCTAGCATTTTCTATATATATATATATATATATATATATATATATATATATATATATATATATATATATATATATATATATATGTCACGACCCGCATCCGATGTAGGGACATGAGTACGTGGGTACATCTAGCCTACGCTGCAGCATCGACGGTAGAACGCTTCTAGGTCAACAATACTATCTAAATATCTCACATAATATAATGTACCTATCAAGATATCTCAACTCACAATCGAAGGACAAAATGATGGTACAAATATGGAAGTCAATACTCAATCACTATATAAATCTATAGGAAGATATGGCACGATATGGAATAAAAGAAATAAAATACAGAGTCCCAATATAAACACCAGTCCAAGAGTCTAAGATCGATACAATAATCTCAAATATAATATATACTATAATGTCTAACTATCAATAAAAAACATAAATAAGGATAGCTAAACCTCCCGACTGTTGACATAACTCAATCATGCTCTACGGTACTATCTCGACGGCCTCGCCATCCTACTGACACAACTCAATCATCCTCTAACCAATCATCTGAGAAATATATTCAGTCAGGATTGGAGCAAAGTATAATCCAATAGTAGTTCCAAGTTAATTGATAATGACTATAAACAGTAATAGTTAATGTAATACAACACGAGAAGAAATAAACAATATCATACTATGGTAGGAAAAAGATAGATAATCTAGAACAATAAAGTATAAACTAATCACAATAAAATAGAATAAAGGCAATGAAATAGAATATATTGAAGAACTGTAACTATACTAAGTGTTTGAAATACTAGTTAGATATGTGATCGGTTTGGGTTATCAAGATCTACTTTCAAGGCGATAACACAATCATATGATCATTATGATTGGTTGTTGTCTACAAGTAACACGATCAATAATACAATTATTTAAGATTAGATGTTGTCTATGGAGTAACACAATCATATGTGAGGTGTATGACTGGTTGTTGTCTACATAATGCAATACAATATTTAACGGTTTGATCATATATCCATCTTGTATTTCCTCCGCCCCTGACTAGTACAATGGATCCATATCATAAAACGTCATGACACGATAATCACTATACAAGGCATAAAATACAAGCAAGATGATCACGGTCTATATAATTACGAGAAATATCAAGACAATCATTGAAAAGTAATATCTCATGACGAGGATCCAAGTATACTAACCGTGTACCATCGTGTCAAGAATTATGTAAAACATTACTAAATACATATATTATAGTAATTATCAAATAATATAAACTATCAGAGAATGTACTCGCCTGTGGTTCAGAGCAATGGATGTCAAACTCTGTCTGAACTGTTGTCACACTGACCTATATAGGAAATTCCATGTCAATATAGTATTGAGAATAAAAAATGAGTCTTAATTATGTTAGAATCATATTTCTAGGTCAAAACTAGGTCATACTTGTCACTACCATATTTCTAGATGAGGGTATTTTTATCATTAGCATATTTATTATTTAGTAATTTAATATTATATATTGTGCAACTAATTAATTATATTATATAGTACTATTTAATTATTTGTTAGTGGGCTAGCCTATGTTATTTGGACTTGTCATTAGTGGACCTATTAGTTTGTCATGACACATTGAGCCCAACATTGGACTAGGCCCAATTAGACCATTCCCTTAATTAATTAAAATATTAGATTAGTTCATGAAGAATTAGAAGCTTCCTAATATAGCCCTCTGTCATGCCCCAGTACCGGAATACGGAGACGGACATGGCCAGCTCCCCCGTACAAGGTATAGAATATTGTACGGCGGTCACGGCTATAACTAGACAAGGGGGTGCATACTACAAGCAAGTCACTTAGGGTCACATATAACATCTATTATCTCAATCAGTCAAATAAAAATAATAAACATAGAACATATATGACAAGAAAGTAAGGCATCCCAAATGACCTGACACAACATTCAAGAAACCAATTGTGCAAAAATGAGAAGGCTGACAGAGTAACAAGATTACATGGCCATGATCAGCTACAGTTTGATTAATTACAATCATGAAGGGAACTAAATATCCAGATTTACGGCTAACAAGTGTCGGTGGTTAAATGTCCAAAATGAGTAAAATGTGAAATAACGAGCAGAAAAGAAGAGACACACTCATTTCCCTCAGTGGCCATCCGCCTGGTATACGCCATTGTTCAGGGGAAAGTACGCTTGATCCTCGGGTGCTTGCTCTATACCTGGCCATACAAAATCACTGGGGTTAGACCCTAAATAGCAAGTACCACAAAGGAAGCACGAATGTATAAATAAAACCAAGTTATGAAATATATATATATATATATATATATATATATATATATATATATATATATAGTTATGTCTCGTAGTTTCGATTCATAGCCTATCGTGATACAATAATCTAACCATACAAACAAACAAGGACAAGGGTTAAACCATCGCAACATGATAGTCCATATCCCTAGACTATTTGACAGCAGATACAATACACAAATACGCTCAGTTATATAATCGGCCAATCACTTGTATGACTTACTAGATGGAGTATGGATTATCCCAGAGATATTATGCATATAGGAATCCTCAGATCGAACCAGGTATTAGCAGGGTTAGCCGAGCCATAAATTATCGTATATCATATAGTAGTATGCATCGGTCTCTCGTAAGGCCACCATACTAAGATCGCATAGAACACATAGTATCATATAATAGTCGGATATTGCCATCCACTAATGAGGATTTAAACAATATACATGGGGACTAGCATGCACACCCCAATTCAGATGACTGGAGGTGGCTAGTTAGGCACGATCTCGAGATTCCATTCCCTTCCAATGCTCTACAAGTTTAGTTACCTACTTAACCCTACTGTTAACTGGAATCTCATGGCGTGGTCATATGGTATTCCCCTTATGTGACGTACCATAGTACGACCACGCTAGATACGAATCCACTTTGTCACTTGATAGTTTAATTTGGATTCACCCCAGCGTTATGCAACAATTAACATATTCTAGCCACGCTTGGTCATTGACTAACCCTTATGTCCATGTTAGAGATTGAGTCATATCACATATCACGTAGCGCATAGGTACACCGCAGTGTAAATATGTAATATAATCACGTAGGAACACTTATCACGTAGGAACACATAGCACATAGTAAGTGTATCAGCATGAATACAAGTGGTCGGGTCAAGACTTGTAGATGGGTCTAATACTTTTATGGTCATCAAAGTCACACATACAAATCATAAAGTCTAAAGGAACATTCAACCAAAACTAGTCTAATAAAATATGTACAAGGGGCCGCATGCGCACAGAAGGATCAAGGCCACATGAGAAGTCAGGCCGCATAAAAATCCTGTCTACATGGAGTCATGCTGCATAGAGTTAGGGCTAAGGTCTAATCCTCGGGATAAGTGATGAAGCGACAAAAATAAATAAAGTGCCAGTGATGTGATATAAAATATGATGTGACATAAAGTGTATCAAAAAGAAAAGACAAAATCATATAAAGACTCGCCAAGGATGCACCAAAGATGTGCCAAAGTTCTGAGTCATGCGTCCAAGGGAAGGTGGGCGCATGCTCTGCTTGCCACATAAGTTCGATGTCGCATGGAGTATCTTTTGGACTTAGCGGATTTCTCATTCGTTCAGCGAGTGAATGCACAAAGTGTTCAAGGATACTTGTGTAGATTAGCAGTCATGCGTCCAACAAGATGGACGCATGATGTTAGTATGCAGCAAGAGTTCAGCCGCTTAACCCTCTCGAGCCGCATAACACTCTCAGCCGTATAGCTCGCTGGCCGCATGAAGACTTTGTCTTCTCCAACAGCAAGTTCAGCCATGACGGAAAAGCCTCCAAAATCTAAAATTTATTTTCTTTATAAAAACTATATTTTAACTCCAAATTGAGTGAACCAAAAGCCAAAACTTTTAAAATAAAGTGCTTCATCCTTCCGAAAAACTAGTTTTCGAAAATACTATGTTTTAGTAGATCAAAACCACCAAAAACTCAAGAAACCCATGAAACCTTAAGTTAGAAAAGTAAATTTAAGCAAATATATCCATCAATACCGAGAACTCCAAGTATTAAAAATGGTCAAAATCATCATAAGCACAGAATAGACTAATAAAATGCAAGGAAAGAACAAAAATTAAAAGGTTTCTACATGTAGTGCAAGGTGTACTTGTCTAAAAATGAAAGAAAGAGGAGAAATAAAGAATGAGGGAAGAGAGAGAAACAAGTTAGCTTATATAGAGGGTTTGAGGTTTAGACCATGGGTTCAAATTTATGAATAAACTAACCCACAAATTAACTATGAACCATGCTAAACCAAAGTATGGATCTAGTCTCCATATATGTAACCTAATGATCATGCGAGCAAGAATTACTCTAAGTAGGAATAAATATAAGCAAGAAATAAATATATACCAAAATACGTATTTTGGGAACGGGGAGTGACATCTCTACCCACCTTAAAAAAAATTTATCCTCAGAATTCAAACCCAAAGATAACTAGAGAAATCAGAACAAGCACTACGCTAACTAGAAGATCATGCAATCAAATTCAAGCATATGAAGAAACAATATCACATAGCATGGATAAATAAATCACGAGATTCGAGATACGAAGGCATAAGAATGAATATACCTTTCAAGTCGAATAGGTGCAGATACCGAGAGCGGATATCATCATCGCGCTCCCACGTTGACTCTCCTAAAGGGTAATGACCCCAAGCAACTCGAACAAGATGAATAGTCTGATTCTTGAGCACCTTCTCCCTTCGGTCCAAAATTGATATGGGTTGTGCCTCGTAAGACAAGTCGGTACCAATGACTAGCTCAGAATGGTCGAAGATATGACTCGGATCTAGGATATACCTACACAACTGAGATACATGAAATACCTCGTGCACCTCATGTAGCGAAGGCGGAAGGGCAAGACGATAAGCAACATCGCCTACCCGCTCGAGAATATCAAATGGACCGACGTATCGCGGACTAAGCTTCCCATGATTCTCGAATCTAATGACTCCATAGGTTAAAGAAATCTGCAAGAACACGTGGTCGTCGACCCAAAACTCTAATGGTCTACGATGTTGATATACCCAATATCGATGCCTATCTTGTATAACTCGAAGTCGCTCTTTGATTTGCTTGACAACTTCTACTGTCTGCTTGATCATTTTAGGGCCTAACATCTTTCGCTCGCCAATATCATCCTATGCCAATGGTGACCTACACTTTCTCTCATACAATGCTTCAAAGGGTGTCATCTGGATGTTGGCCTGATAATTCTTGTTGTACGAGAACTCGACGAGATGTAGGTGATCTTTCCAAGATCCACCAAAGTCCAAAGTATAATCTCGTAATATATCCTCCAATGTATAGATGGTTCTCCCTGATTGTTCGTTTGTCTGTGGGTGGTAAGCAGTACTAAATCACAACTTAGTGCCCAAACTCTGGTGCAAACTCTTCCAAAAACTTTAAGTGAACCGAGTGTCTCTATTTGATATAATACTTACTTGGACGTTGTGTGGTCTTACTATCTGCGCATGTAAATCTCTGCTAACTACTCTGTGGATTGTCCCACTCGGAAGGGAAGAAAGTGAGCCACTTTTGTGAGATGATCTACTATTACCCAAACTGCATCACGACCAATCGAGGATCCAGGTAAACCAGTCACAAAGTCCATCGTGATATGTTCCCATTTCTACTCTGGAATAGAAAGCAGCTACAATAATTTTGCTGGTCTCTGCTGGTCGGCCTTCACTTGCTGACATACCAAACACCGAGAAATGAATCGTGCTATCTCCCTCTTCATCCTATTCCACCAGAAATATTGTTTGATGTCTTGATACATCTTGGTACCTCCTGGATAAATTGAATACTGAGAACTGTGCACCTCGATCATTACTTTTTGCCGGATATCTCCACTTGGTACATAGAGACAGTTTCTGAACCTAAGAGTTACATCTTCATGAATAGTCAACTCTTTCCTGAGACCAGATTCATATTCCGTCTGAAGCTTCTAAACTTTTGGATCCTCTGCATGAGATGCCTTAATCCTTTCTATAATGGTATATTGCATATGTAAACTAGCCAATACTCCTACGTCTTATGGGAGTAATTTCTCAATCCCTAATTCTCGAAGATCTTCTAAGATATGCCGATACGATGTCAACATAAATGTACTACCTCTCCTGCTAAGATCATCTGCTACCATATTTGCCTTACCTGGATGGTACTGAAGTTCCATATAATAGTCCTTTATCAATTCTAGATATCTTATCTGTCTCATATTCAAGTCCTTCTGTAAACCCCCTCGACCAAAATTAGGCTTACTTGGCTTAGATAGTGAGACTAGGGCTAGTTTGAATCCAATTAGGAATAGAATACCGTATTTTAGATAATTTTTACAATATTTATATCACTTAATGCACCTTTCCGTTGCTTCGACAATTAGAGCACTACACTAGCTATTTCCTTCCTATAAATTTTACACCCTTGTCCTAGACATGTCAGTCATCTATTCTGACCTTTGTGTAACTCAAAATTATGCTCTCCTGTACTATATTTTAGTTGCATAATATTCGTCACGGACGTTATATTTAATTCTAAATAAAATTCAACATCGTATCCTTGTGCGTTCCAATCGAAATTGGAGACACAATATTGATCCATTTTGTACAACCCTAATTATGATGATATTATATCCTGAGTTCTCTATGTCCATAATATTTGTGTCCCACCTAATTTTGACCCTATGTACTTCTAATTAATTTAAGAACACCATTTGTATTAATTTTAATTAATTTAATCTAATTTCCATCTTTGTGCAATTTTCTAATTGTTGGGAACTTTATTGCAAAAGTGCATTAAGGTGTCCACACCATTGGACACAATACATGAAGAAATCCATTTTTTCTTCATTATTTGGTCATGTGAATTTTTTCCATAATTTTGGAGTATGTAGCACTCAACATCGCCCCATCATCAATTCGTAGCCATGCATTTCAAACCATGCAATCCTAGCCCTCCAAATATCCCCATGTGAAGCCAAGCCCATACCAAGGATGTTGACCGGCCCAACACCCTAGGTCAACACCCAACCCTACTTTTCTACATGTATAAATAATCACTTTCCTTACTTTTTCATCATCCACATAACGAAACCCATCACCTATGAAAACCCAATACCATCTAGCCGAATCCCCATCCATCTCTTGTGCATCCCTCTTCCCCCGCACGCCGGAGCCTGACCTCCTCCGCCAGCAGCATCTCCTCCACCACTCACCTGGCCGACCCCGACCTCACAGCCATCACCTCCGTTCCTCCCATCTCCAGTTGACCCACACAGCCGACCTCCCTCGCTGAACCACCACAACCACCTCTTTCTCCGACCTGTCCTCCACCTCCCTGCATCCCGAGCCACCCTCTTCACTACCACAACCCCCGCTGTTATCCTCCACCCTCGACACGACACAGCCACCACCACGATGTCCCTGACCGCCCCCTCTCTTCTCTGATCTCTAGCAGCCCGCAGTCGAGCTTCCTCCATGTTCCCCGGCCATCTCCCCGCTGCCATTAACGCCAACTGAACCCATCTCCTCCCTGACCTCCTCCTCTTCCCGACCGCCTGCACAGCCATCCTGACTCTCTGACCGTCGAGTAGCGGCCACGACCCGACCACGACCGACTCCTCCACCCACAACTCGCCATCTCCTCCCTAAGCCGTTCATCACCACCGCCACCCTCTCCTTCCCTCGACCCGCCTGACCTCAACCCGGCTCCGCCCTGTCCTCCTCCTCGGCCCGCCTGAGTTCCCCCTGGCCAGAGCAGCCTCCTCCCCTTCATCAATCATCATCACCATTAATCATCATCATCATAATCTTTATCATAATCTTCATCATCATCATAATCATCATCCCCTTCATCACCATCATAACCTAATCATTATCACCTTAATCACCATCATCATCAACTTAATCATCATAATCATCACCATCATCATTACCCTTATTATCTCATCATCATCATCACCATCACCTAATCATTATCTCATCATCTTATCATCATCATAACCTACATCATCATCATCATAACCTCGTCATCACTATCATCGTATTCATCGTGGACCCGTCACCCTCGCCAAAGACAACCTGCAGCAGTCACCCCTGATTTTTATGCGTAAACGCTAACCCCAAGGTTCGAACCTATCCCTCTCCTTTCATTTTATGCGTGCTTGTGTGAATAGTTTAAGGTTTTAGAATATTGGTTCAGTTAGCTGTTATGAGTTCAGACCATGTCGGTTAACCTACAGACTAGTGTGCGTGTGTGTAGGTAATTAATTGGTACCTATACATTGTGTGGTAATTAATGCTAGTACTAGGTATGACTGTATTATAGATGTTGAGTGACCATAAGTGTTAGTATTGGATATCCTGTATTGACATTTGACCGTATGACCCGTACGCGTACACGTACACGTATGTATATAATATTCAGATTGGTATTGTAACCTCCGATTTCCAAATTTCCGAAATAATTAGATTTTTAATTTATTTTAAATACCAATTTATAAAATATTTCTCCTTGAATTCTTGTATTTGATTTTGAGCAATGTTTGATTTTAGAAGGTAATTTAAAAATTTTTATAAAAATCATTTTTCCTAAATGTCGATGTATTACAAAATAAATAAATAAATAATAAAATATATATTTCTCTAGTTTCAAATGTTTATTGGCTTGAAATCATAAAATCATTTGTTTGATAAAATTATTTAAAGGACTAGTTGTTTTCTTCATAATAAAAATTTGAAATCCATTTGGGATAGTAAATAAATAAATTACATATTTTCTAGGGTTTTGAAAATGAGTTTAATTAGTAGCTAATCGGAAGCCTCTTAAAACTTTTTTCTTAAATTATATTTTTTTTTCTATTAATTTACCAGTTTACCGTCTCCCATTTACACCCTCATTATTCCCACATGAAAAAAAAAACCCATTTATATAATCCTGGCCATTCATTATTGGGCCAATCCGCACCCTTCATCCCACACCCTCTTTGCCTATTTAAAGTCTCATTCACACCATTCCCTAGAAACCCTAGCTAGCCCTCATAATTTCCCACAAGCCAACAAGCCATCACCATTGATTGTGTGCTCGTGTCCGTGTGTCCAGCATTACCGTGTCAGCCGTGATTGGCCTCGGGTCCGACCCCGGGTGTCCCACCGTATCCATTCATTTTCCTGTGTCCGGTTACAACATTACAACCTGATTTTCGTGTCCGACACACCCGGACACATCCACCTCCACCACAGCAAACACCCAACCCTGTGTCCAACACCCGGACACGTCCACAGTACACCGAACCCATCGTGTCCAGCCTCGGACATGATCCACCCCGACACAGCGCAGAAACCCTAACCCTAACCCTAACCTAGATCAGACCCGCCGCCGGCGACTAGGATCTCCTCCTCGGCGTCGAGTCGTGGCCGCCTCGGATCCGCCTCGAGCCGAGCTACGCCGCCGCTCTCGCGTTCCACCGCCGCTGGCGCCTGGGACCTCCCCCTCAGCGTCGACCACCGCCGAGTTTGAGCACCCGCCGTCGCTTCAGACCCGCCGCCGCCTCAGATCTGTCGAGCCGTGGCCGTCTCGAGTTCCCCCGCCGCCTGGAGTCGAGTTCCCCCGTCGTCTCGAGCCGAGCACCCGGCCCCGCCACAGCAGACCGAGCACCGCGCCGACGCCTCGCCGACCCGACCCCGGCGAGACCCCACCGCGCCGACGGGAAACCCCTTCGTGAGCCTTTCCCCCTTCCTCTTCTGTTTTATGAATTAGATTAGTAAATAATTAGTATGTTAATCATATATATTAGATTAGTTAATTATATATATATATTAGATTAGTTAATTTGTAATTAGATTAGTTAATTATTTCTTGATCATTTAATTAAGTTAATAATCAGTTAATTATTCTTAATCAGTAGTTAATTAATCAATTAGTAATTTAATGTAATTAGTTTAGTTTAATAATAAATAGTTGAGTTATATGTAAGTAGTTAATTAATGTGTAATTAGTTGGTTAATATATAATTAGTTTATTGTTTATAATGTATAAATTTAGTTATTATTATGTGTAAAATTTATTTATGTATTATATATAAGGATTTTGATTATGTGAACAACTATAATAAATTTTGGGTTATATTATTAAAAAAAAAAATAGTTTCAATAATAAAAAATTTTGTTCAAAATTGGTTATTTGGACTAGTAACTGAATTTACTATAGACATAAAAATATATTGGCCTTTACATAAATTCTAGATTTTTACAAATAAACTTTTACTTGTAATTATTGTTCAAATAAATTCAAATAATTTTCATGAATTAAGGTGTTACCTTAATTACAAACAAACGACCATTTCTCCAATTAGCCTGGTATCCTTATCTCGATTTTTCGTGTCGAACTCCGATCATGGACTTCCTTATATAGTTTCTAGCTATTTGGACTGCTCCGGACCCATTGGAACTAACTGCTACTTTATTTGGGACCACCTTGAGAAGTGTGGCATTATGTACATTCTTTGATTTTTAATATACATATGTAGAAATATTTGATTGACATATATATATACAAATATGTATTTTGGTATAAAAATATATATATTTATATACATCTATTAGTGTATATACACAAATACGTATTTTGTACAATTACTAATAGACACTTATATATATATTATATACATTTTTATTGGTATATACTTTGAGTGTAAATGTGTATTATACATATACGTATCCCTACTAGATGACCCTAGTTGACTAGAGTCATGCCTGGCATAGCCCTGAGGCCAGTGTATTTCTATTGTGAGTTAGTGTAGCATCTGATACAAGTGATATTATTATATGTTTATAGGACTGTCGGATTCTCCAGACGATACTCTGGGACAGGACATTGGTTTTACCAGCTAAGGACCCAAGGCGAGTACATTCTCTGATTAGTTTCTAATTTATGATATCTCCTATGTTCACTGTATCTAGTGTAAACATCCATGCTCTTGACACGCTGGTTACACGGATTGGTATACACGAATCTCGTCATGAGATGTTATTCCTTATTCATGGTGTAGCTTGTACAAGACTTGTTTTCCTTGTTATCTTGTGCATGTACAGACACTGATTCCCGGGGAGACTTGCTACCTTCCTGGAGAATCCCGTGCCATAGCGTACCATGATTAGATCTACTATACCAGTCGGGGGTGGGGAGTATTTTAGTGTTGATATGTGATCATACCCAACTTTCCATGCATCATAGCTCACCTCACATCTCACGTCGGGTGCGGCCTGACCATCTCCATGCTTCATAGCTGTTACGTGTGATTAGCCTGACCTCTACATGTATCATAGCTAACCAACGGTTAGCCTGACCTTCATGAATCATAGCTAATCATATGTAACCAGCCTGATCAAGTTCCTAAGCCGATCACATGTTAAAGCTAGTACTCATACACTTTAGTCATAGGTTCTTGCTCATGGACTTATTGTTTCTTCTCCTGCATTTACTTACAGTATTTCCAGTATTTCTTTATTTCTCATACCTATACATGTTTCTGGTATATTTCCATCTAGAACTGCTACATAGTTTATATCATTAATATAGAACTGCTATTTAGAGATGTACTTTGCTCCTTCCTGACTGGAAAATATTTTTTCAGACTGTGACCTTAGTAGACTGAGTTCTGACACACTTGGGATTGGAAGTTAATGATTGCAGGTATGATTATCTTGTCGTTAGACTTGTGTTGTATTCTTTTGTTTCTTCAAATTCCTATCGTGCTGTAGTTGTGATTGAGTATGTTGTTAATATTTTTATAGTGTTATCCGAGTCTCCTTATGGAGTTGGATACAAGCGTGAGATTTTATAGATAGTACTTGACCTAGACAGCGTTCTACCGCCGATGCTGCGGCGTAGGCTGGACGTACCCACGCACTCGTGCCCCTAAACCGGGTGCGGGTCGTGACACGTTTTTAGTGGTGGCCCATGCAGGTCAGACTTCGCTAGTTGTGCGATGTCGTAGTATTGCGACGTCATAGTTGTACTACTGCGTACCTGCTATTGAATATAGGACATAGGATACTAGGATGAGAGAGGATACTCAATCACAAATTCTTGAGAGATTCCTGGGACGACCCCTTGAGAATCTTATTATAACTTCTAATTTTGAATCTTTCATTTTGTTTTCGTCCGTCCTTACTCATTGATATTGAATTTGATTATTGTTGATCAATTATTAAAAATTTGAATCTTGGTATCATTGTTGAGTTTGATTCTTGTTGACCAGTTGTTAAATTTAATTCTTGGTATCGTTGTTGAATTGATTTCATATCGAGATGAATTTTACGGGCTAAAATTTACGGTATCATCTGATGACATATGTTGATGAGGACAGTGAGAAAGGTAAAACGTCTACTTTGATTATGGAACCTAGAGTTTATCGCAGCCATATTAGCTGTCGTGACGAGAACGTAGGAACCTGACTTGGATGTACATACTTTAGTTATGAAATTTAGAATTTCTCGCAGCCATACCGGTTGGCGTGGCGAAGATTCTAGATGACGTGATTATAGGGTTGCATACTTTAGTTACGGAACCTGTCGTTTATCGCATCTATGCTTACTGGCGTGGCGAGGATTCTGAGTGTCATAATTTCAGACAGACGTGTATGATTATCAGGTTGTATCTTAAATTGGTTCTTAAAGTATCATCTCAAGACTTATCTATTTATGTTATTCCAGGACTTTGTTCCATCGCTTCTTTTCTTTACTAGCAGTAAAGATACCTTCAGTCCTTAACCCAGTTCTTTTGAGCCTTAATTCTTTAAGGATCCTTGTTAGTGTGATAATTAGTGACTTACAATTTTGGTTGTGTCTTGTATTAGTTTGACTGAGTGTGACTTGTGAGTTTGTAAGTGTTTCTTAGTTGGACATGTGAGCAGTAGGCTTTAATCTAGAGTTAGCCCTTAGCATAGCACCTTGTACCAATGGTTCTAGGATAAGTGTCATTAGAGACTGAGAGTTAAGGAGAGTATAGAGTATCAGTGATAGTTCTCAGAGTTAGTATCAGAGCCAATTACCCGTCCTGGATAATCATGATTATGTAATTGAGTGATCTATGTAAACGATTAAGTATCCAGGAATTGTGTTAAGGATGTATGGAGCATGATGTTCAATTTGATGATTGATATCGGAAATGTTAAAGGTAAAGAAATGTATATGCATAAAGGGTTTAATGAGATGTCATAAGTAGAGAAATATCGGAATTAGTAATGAAGATGGTGAAGCATATCACAGACCAGTTTAACAGGCTGAAAAAGGTTAAAAGGAAATACATATACCACAATCGAGATGAGGAACCATACACATACCCATGAGAGTAAAGAAACATGAGTGTAATAGCGGATTCAGGTGATCATGAGATCTAATGAGCTTGATGAGATAATCCATTAATGGAACTAGTGATATAATACCAAGAGTGCTAATGGTTCTATGTCGAGGATTAGTCGAAAATAACGTTAATAACAGTAAGCACTCTGTGTGATAATAATTAAATGATATACCAGTTGACATAAATTGAAATCATGAAAGAAAATACATGTGATGATAACTTTGATCATTGAAGGAAATAGTGCAAGTGATTCGGGCAGTACAATTTTTGTACACAGTTTAGACAATAGATGTTTTGAGTGCACCTCGAAAATTAGAGACCGTGAGCTTGTGGATTCATAAATTAGAGAGTGGAAATAAATTTTTACTTTGAGAATTATTGAGAAGTTGAGATTGTGTCATAAAATTTTTTGAGGATTTCAAATATTGATTCAATAAACATGGTCAAGGCTACAAAGATTTTAGAAGTGATTAAAAATTTTATTTCGATGTTGAGTATCTGACTTTGAGGAGGTATATGCAATTTATTTTTAAGTTGATCGAGAAGTTAACCCTTGACGATTATTTTGAGGATAAATTTTATGGTAGATGAGGGATATGAATATTAATATATGAGTAGATGATATACATGTGTGAGGATCTGATGACTTGAGCATGGTTGAGATGGCACCGCAGGCTGACTTGGGTGTCCATCTAAAGTTGTATTGGAAAGAGCAGTATTTAGTATGGTGTTGTACTTGATGTATAATTGAGTGATAAGAACGACTAGTATGAATAATTGTAGTAGGAACGGGAACTGACAGAGGGTATGGTACTAAAGAGATAGAGGTATCAACTTGGATGCATCATTGAATCATAGTTATATTAGAGATTCTTGGCATCAGATTTCGGTATTAATAGACAGGTGTGTGCAATACGGATATATTCATAGATTTTGTGGATTAATGATTAGTTGATATGGGTACCAGTGTACATGAATAGGAATTAGTTAGTGAATGTGCTAGAGTTAAGTGTTTGTTAGAGATAGTAGATACTACAAGTAATATGTTAGCAGGATCCTTCTTCTTCCTTCCTAATGTTCCTTTTCCGTCTTTCGATTGATTGATTTTCCTAGTACTATAGTTCGTATTCATGATTTTCTTGTTAGAATATAACTAGTAGTACACCCTAACAGAGACTGAAATACCATGACAAAAGATACATGACCTATATTTTTCTTAAATTGTATGGCTGTAGGTAGAGTTTTCTTAAACCATGATCATTAGGATTTTGACCATAGCAAAGATCCATGACAAGGTTATGACCGACAAAAAGGGACAAGATGATTAAATTGTGGATGATCATTAATTTAAATAAAAAATTTAGGGGATTGTTATAACAGAGTTGATGGATCATTGATTTTGCGAAAATCGAGGTATAATTGAAATTCGAGGATAAACATTAACTTAAATGGAGAGTTAAGAAATTCACAGGGCAAAATTGAGGATTTATTAATTTTAGGAAGGTCTTGATATGATTAAATTGATTATTAAAATTTGAGAAAATTGGAGAGATTATCATTTATCTATTTGATTGCAAGATAGAAATTTTATATTTTGTATTATGAATGTTGCGTTGAAGATTCTGAAAGTATCGCATCGTTGAGTATTTGAGGAAAAAGAAAATTGGGAAATAAAATCGTTAATGGAATGGTGTCGAATTCAATTCTCGGAAAAGAATTTAGATTTGAATAAGCATCAATTGACTTTGAGTTAGAGGAGTAAGATGATTGATGGATTAGTGGTTAAAAATTTAAATTTTGGGATACGATTTTTATAAATATGCATTGATTGGATTTCAATTTGGAGGATTGGATATTAAAATTCTGGAACATTTAGATATGAACTTAAAATTTTTGGAGGAGATTATGACAAAAAGGGGATTGATTTTTTAAACTTGAAGATTTTCAGGAATATGATGTTATAGAATTTTGAAAGGTTGTGAAAAAAAAAATAATATGGGAGTACTTCATGATTATTTGGTTTGAAATTTTAAATTTTGATAGAAATAATACAATGTAAATGCAATCATTGTGGACCTTAAATTTCGAGGACGAAATTTTTCTAAGGTGGGTAGACTTGTAACCTCCGATTTCCAAATTTCCGAAATAATTAGATTTTTAATTTATTTTAAATACCAATTTATAAAATATTTCTCCTTGAATTCTTGTATTTGATTTTGAGCAATGTTTGATTTTAGAAGGTAATTTAAAATCTTTTATAAAAATCATTTTTCCTAAATGTCGATGTATTACAAAATAAATAAATAAATAATAAAATATATATTTCTCTAGTTTCAAATGTTTATTGGCTTGAAATCATAAAATCATTTGTTTGATAAAATTATTTAAAGGACTAGTTGTTTTCTTCATAATAAAAATTTGAAATCCATTTGGGATAGTAAATAAATAAATTACATATTTTCTAGGGTTTTGAAAATGAGTTTAATTAGTAGCTAATCGGAAGCCTCTTAAAACTTTTTTCTTAAATTATATTTTTTTTCTATTAATTTACCAGTTTACCGTCTCCCATTTACACCCTCATTTTTCCCACATGAAAAAAAAAATCCATTTATATAATCCTGGCCATTCATTATTGGGCCAATCCGCACCCTTCATCCCACACCCTCTTTGCCTATTTAAAGTCTCATTCACACCATTCCCTAGAAACCCTAGCTAGCCCTCACAATTTCCCACAAGCCAACAAGCCATCACCATTGATTGTGTGCTCGTGTCCGTGTGTCCAGCATTACCGTGTCAGCCGTGATTGGCCTCGGGTCCGACCCCGGGTGTCCCACCGTATCCATTCATTTTCCTGTGTCCGGTTACAACATTACAACCTGATTTTCGTGTCCGACACACCCGGACACATCCACCTCCACCACAGCAAACACCCAACCCTGTGTCCAACACCCGGACACGTCCACAGTACACCGAACCCATCGTGTCCAGCCTCGGACACGATCCACCCCGACACAGCGCAGAAACCCTAACCCTAACCCTAACCTAGATCAGACCCGCCGCCGGCGACTAGGATCTCCTCCTCGGCGTCGAGTCGTGGCCGCCTCGGATCCGCCTCGAGCCGAGCTATGCCGCCGCTCTCGCGTTCCACCGCCGCTGGCGCCTGGGACCTCCCCCTCAGAGTCGACCACCGCCGAGTTCGAGCACCCGCCGTCGCTTCAGACCCGCCGCCGCCTCAGATCTGTCGAGCCGTGGCCGTCTCGAGTTCCCCCGCCGCCTGGAGTCGAGTTCCCCCGTCGTCTCGAGCCGAGCACCCGGCCCCGCCACAGCAGACCGAGCACCGCGCCGACGCCTCGCCGACCCGACCCCGGCGAGACCCCACCGCGCCGACGGGAAACCCCTTCGTGAGCCTTTCCCCCTTCCTCTTCTGTTTTATGAATTAGATTAGTAAATAATTAGTATGTTAATCATATATATTAGATTAGTTAATTATATATATATATTAGATTAGTTAATTTGTAATTAGATTAGTTAATTATTTCTTGATCATTTAATTAAGTTAATAATTAGTTAATTATTCTTAATCAGTAGTTAATTAATCAATTAGTAATTTAATGTAATTAGTTTAGTTTAATAATAAATAGTTGAGTTATATGTAAGTAGTTAATTAATGTGTAATTAGTTGGTTAATATATAATTAGTTTATTGTTTATAATGTATAAATTTAGTTATTATTATGTGTAAAATTTATTTATGTATTATATATAAGGATTTTGATTATGTGAACAACTATAATAAATTTTAGGTTATATTATTAAAAAAAAAATAGTTTCAATAATAAAAAATTTTGTTCAAAATTGGTTATTTGGACTAGTAACTGAATTTACTATAGACATAAAAATATATTGGCCTTTACATAAATTCTAGATTTTTACAAATAAACTTTTACTTGTAATTATTGTTCAAATAAATTCAAATGATTTTCATGAATTAAGGTGTTACCTTAATTACAAACAAACGACCATTTCTCCAATTAGCCTGGTATCATTATCTCGGTTTTTCGTGTCGAACTCCGATCATGGACTTCCTTATATAGTTTCTAGCTATTTGGACTGCTCCGGACCCATTGGAACTAACTGCTACTTTATTTGGGACCACCTTGAGAAGTGTGGCATTATGTACATTCTTTGATTTTTAATATACATATGTAGAAATATTTGATTGACATATATATATACAAATATGTATTTTGGTATAAAAATATATATATTTATATACATCTATTAGTGTATATACACAAATACGTATTTTGTACAATTACTAATAGACACTTATATATATATTATATACATTTTTATTGGTATATACTTTGAGTGTAAATGTGTATTATACATATACGTATCCCTACTAGATGACCCTAGTTGACTAGAGTCATGCCTGGCATAGCCCTGAGGCCAGTGTATTTCTATTGTGAGTTAGTGTAGCATCTGATACAAGTGATATTATTATATGTTTATAGGACTGTCGGATTCTCCAGACGATACTCTGGGACAGGACATTGGTTTTACCAGCTAAGGACCCAAGGCGAGTACATTCTCTGATTAGTTTCTAATTTATGATATCTCCTATGTTCACTGTATCTAGTGTAAACATCCATGCTCTTGACACGCTGGTTACACGGATTGGTATACACGGATCTCGTCATGAGATGTTATTCCTTATTCATGGTGTAGCTTGTACAAGACTTGTTTTCCTTGTTATCTTGTGCATGTACAGACACTGATTCCCGGGGAGACTTGCTACCTTCCTGGGAAATCCCGTGCCATAGCGTACCATGATTAGATCTACTATACCAGTCGGGGGTGGGGAGTATTTTAGTGTAGATATGTGATCATACCCAACTTTCCATGCATCATAGCTCACCCCACATCTCACGTCGGGTGCGGCCTGACCATCTCCATGCTTCATAGCTGTTACGTGTGATTAGCCTGACCTCTACATGCATCATAGCTAACCAACGGTTAGCCTGACCTTCATGAATCATAGCTAATCACATGTAACCAGCCTGATCAAGTTCCTAAGCCGATCACATGTTAAAGCTAGTACTCATACACTTTAGTCATAGGTTCTTGCTCATGGACTTATTGTTTCTTCTCCTGCATTTACTTACAGTATTTCCAGTATTTCTTTATTTCTCATACCTATACATGTTTCTGGTATATTTCCATCTAGAACTGCTACATAGTTTATATCATTAATATAGAACTGCTATTTAGAGATGTACTTTGCTCCTTCCTGACTGGAAAATATTTTTTCAGACTGTGACCTTAGTAGACTGGGTTCTGACACACTTGGGATTGGAAGTTAATGATTGCAGGTATGATTATCTTGTCGTTAGACTTGTGTTGTATTCTTTTGTTTCTTCAAATTCCTATCGTGTTGTAGTTGTGATTGAGTATGTTGTTAATATTTTTATAGTGTTATCCGAGTCTCCTTATGGAGTTGGATACTAGCGTAAGATTTTATAGATAGTACTTGACCTAGACAGCGTTCTACCGCCGATGCTGCGGCGTAGGCTGGACGTACCCACGCACTCGTGCCCCTAAACCGGGTGCGGGTCGTGACAGGTATATATATATATATATATATATATATATATATATTGTATTGTATGAATAATTAGATGCTAAATAAGAATTAGGACTATATATGTATTTAGACTGTACGACCCTAGGACACTGTGAATTTTTTTGCATATTTACCTTGAATTTGTGACCTGAATATTAGGGAATTGTCTGCCTTGTGTACACCGACGTACTGGCTAGACAGGTGTTAGTTGATTGTCTGATTGTGCACAGCATTTAAAGATGTGACACCCGTGTAATTAGACGCACATTTGACCCTATTAGTTGACTAGTGTCACCCCTAGCGTACCCTCTGAGTCCAGTGTAATTATGGTTGTGTATGTGTTAGTGTAATGGTTGATGTTGTATTGTATTATATTATATGTATATAGGACCCTTGGATTATTCTGCGAGACTTCAGGAGCAGGTTATTGGCACTACGCAGCTTTCTTGCCAGGCAAGTATACCTTGCCATTGTACTGTGATTTATATTCTATATGTTGCATGCATCTTATTTCTGCTTATTTAGTTCATATATTTTAAACTGTTATATATAAACTGCACGTCCAAGAAAACTTGGGTGTAATGACAGTAGCGTCATATTCTTTTTTTATTATGTATATGCATGTTGACCTAGTTTATGAGACCACCCCATTAACATGAGGCATTCTTACATTTTATTGTCCGTGATACAGCTGTTAGACGAGTGTGAGTCTCATATAGGACACGGACTTGCGTGATGGGTTTGGCCACCTGTACGTATGGGACGTGCGTTAGGGATAACTGCTGTTAGAAATTGCATACTAAAAGACTTGGTAGTTATTAGAGGTATTATCGTGTCATGGATGTGACATGCTTAGAGCATGGGGTGGGGAGAACAACAAGTAAGGCATTTGGGCTCCTTTGTAATTTCTTTTTTATAACCCGTACGCTCCGCCGGAGATGCGCGATCGTGATGACCCCTATATTACCTGGCGGTCTCTGCCGTTCAAAAGACGACATACTTTGTAGGCCCCTAATTCTCCAAGAGAATCATACCAATCCTATTTATGACCAGATAGCCCACTTGTAAGAAAGTTGTTCTCAACGTGCATTCACATAGATGGTTAGGCGACCCATTGGATGTTTATTTCAGTACTTTATTGGCTTGCTTCTATGTATCTTGTTATGTTCCTCTGAGGACCTATTCCCTTTCCAGGTGTAGATATTCATGAGTATTAGCAGGAGCGCGGATCCGGACTAGCTACTTATATTTTGAGGAGGTCTTCTCTTCGAGTCGCATTGATTGTTAGTTGATGTTCTTATATTGTGTTTGCTCTTATATTCTAGTTCGGCTGTGGATTTGTTTCCACCCGACTATCATCCTTAGATACTTCATATTGAGATTTAGTTACATGGTTAATGGTTATTTATTTATTTATTTATGATTTTCTGTGGATGATATTTAGATTATGTCTGTTACTTAAGATAGTTTATACCACTAGTGAATTATTGTTCATAATACAGCGTACACATGTGTTATAGTTTCCATATATTGGAGTTGCCATATACATGCGGCTGGCATGCTTATGTGTTCCTAGTCCTACGTATTTTGGGACTGGGACGTGACATATTTTTAGTGGTGGCCCATGTAGGTCGAGAGCACATTGTCTCGGTTACGTTACTGTACCGAGCAAGCCTGCACCTAGGATTAGAGTATAGGATCTCATCCACATTTGACTATGATTCACCTTCCTTCCAGTATGTTCTATTTGAATAATTGCATCCTGCTTGATTCATGTGCTTCCCTAATAGTTTCTTGAGTGTAGCCTTCTGCTAGAATACAGGAATCCTTGTTATTAGGATGATAATTAGGGTAATATTTCTACTAAGAATACAATTAGAATATTGGCACATTACTAAGTTTAAAATACCTAATGAACCCTAGCATCCCTTACCTGTAGATTATTGACCATATTGTTTGACCCTAGCATTGAGGAATCAATAGAAATCCAAGATTGAATATTAGGACTAAACCTAACTTTTATAGTAAGATAGTATTAGAAAACTACAACCTTAGCTTCTTGTCTTGATATTAGCAGACAGTACCTTAGGAAGCCAAGAAGAATGAATATAACATTTTTCTTGATCATACCTCGAACACAGAGATTAGCATCCCACCTTTTCCTTAGAGAACCATGGTATTATCTAGAGTCTCTCTATTTAATTTTCTATCTTGTTCCTCCGAACCCTTAACGCTCGTTATTTGTGCGACGACTAAATTTCTTTGTCTTCATCTTTTCAAGTCGTGCCACCTAACTCTTATGATTGTAGGCTAAGTGATTTTATTTTATGTTAGGATATATAGTTTGCTAGGATTATAGTTGTAATTCTTAAAGTTTGAAATTTTGTGCTTAGTAGTTAGAACTTGATAGTTTGAGTTGTTTCTTTTAGATTGTTACTTGATGATTATACTTTAGTTTCAAATCACATAATTTGTACCCATATCTCCAATCAGGATTATGTCTTTTTCACTTAAGAGCCAGTAACATTTCCATTCTTAATATTAACCCTTTGTTCTATAAGCACTATGATTAAAGACTTAAGATGACCATTACCTATATAATACAATAGGATACCCTAATAGATACCAAGATCTTTTCCTCGTGTACCCCAATAAGAGTTTCTACTTTATTTACAAGTGCAAGGTTACTTTGTAGAATTCTCTTTAAGGCAGTCACAATATTAGTTAATTATTTTAAGTTGGGTAGTATGCCTCACAATCTAGTAATACATAGTCCTTTTTGACCCATTAATGTAGTATAATGGAATGACACCAACAATAGACTTGCATAAGAAGATAGTAGTTATCCAGACTATAGAACTTAGAGGCCCATACCCCTATCTGGTCGACTAGCGACTTAGACAAAGAGTTCGTATGGCAACTGTAGAGGCACAATACCGGATGAGTCTCATCTTCTTGGTAAACTTGAATTATTTTGTAACTTCTTTCATCATAATCCAGCGTACTTATATTTTCTGAACTACCTCGACTTATGTTGCTATTATAGCCTAGTTTTGCAAGCTTATTCTTCTATCGAGCTTGTTCATGACATATGTGTTTTTGGGGATGCCTACTAATATATTGTCTAAATCATAATCAGTGTATTATGGTCTAGCTAACCTTAGTGCGCTTGGTTCGCTCTTCGCATGACTACTTTACGTGGATTGAGATATATAGTTGACTAGTAGACGAATATACTTGTCCTTAGACATCTTCGAGCATATCATATTAGTTACCAAAATAGGATTTCAATCCATAACTGCCTTGACAACTCCCTTTTGAATTCTTAATCGCTTTGAACCCCGTACTTGTATTCTATCACCTCCTCCTTGAATTCTTTATTATTGTTTTCCGTCTTTTCCTATTTTGGAAAGACAAACGCTTTTGCTTGGTATAAGTTTGATATACAAAGAGTGCTAGATATACCTCATAGGCTAATCACATTACCTTGTGACTATCTTTTATAATTAAGGGCATATCATATATGATATATTGGTGTTAAAACTTTTGAGGATTGAATAACATGATTAAATAATTTGAGGATTAATTTTTCTTAAATGTATAGCCTTATGTGATAGATGGATAAATTCTAAGTTGGGTAGAAGTCGCATTGTTAACTTGAGGTAAATTTCTTTTAGATTATGATCAAGTAAGATTAGATAGAGAGAACCATGCCTTATTTTACTTTCGAGGACGAAATTATTTTAAGTTGGGTAGATTATAAACCCCCTTGACCAAAATTAGGCTTACTTGGCATAGATAGTAAGACTAGGGCTTTTGAATCCAATTAGGAATAGAACACTGTATTTTAGATAATTTTTATAATATTTATATCACTTAGTGTACCTTACCGTTGCTTCGATAATTAGAGCACTACACTAGCCATTTTCTTCCTATAAATTTTACACCCTTGTCCTAGACATGCCAGTCATCTATTCTGACCTTTGTGTAACTCAAAATTATGATCTCTTGTGCTACATTTTAGTCACACAATATTCGTCACGGACGTTATATTTAATTCTAAATAAAATTCAATATCGTATCCTTGTGCGTTCCAATCAAAATTGGAGACACAATCTTGACCCATTTTGTGCAACCCTAATTATGATAATATTCTATCATGAGTCCTCTATGTCCATGACACTTGTGTCCCACCTAATTTTGACCCTATGTACTTCTAATTAATTTTAGAACACCATTTGTATTAATTTTAATTAATTTAATCTAATTTCCATCTTTGTGTAATTTTCCAATTGTTGGGGACTTTATTGCAAAATTGCATTAATGTGTCCACACCATTGTACACAATACATAAAGAAACCTATTTTCCCTTTATTATTTGGTCATATGAATTTTTCTATAATTTTGGAGTGTGTAGCACTCAACATCGTCCCATCATCAATTCCTAGCCATGCATTTCAAACCATCTAATCCTAGCCCTCCAAACATCCCCATGTGAAGCCAAGCCCATCCCAAGGATGTTGACCGGCCCAACACCCTAGGTCAACACCCAACCCTACTTTTCTACATCTATAAATATCACTTTCCTTACTTTTTCATCATCCACATCACAAAACCCATCACCTATGAAAACCCAATACCATCTAGCCGAATCCCCATCCATCTCCTGTGCATCCCTCTTTTCCTGCACGCCGGAGCTCGACCTCCTCCGCCAGCAGCATCTCCTCCGCCGCTCACCTGGCCGACCCTGACCTCACAACCATCACCAACGTTCCTCCCATCTCCATTTGACCCACATAGCCGACCTCCCTCGCTGAACCACTACAACCATCTCCTTCTCCGACCTGTCCTCAACCTCCCTGCATCCCGAGCCACCCTCTTCACCACCATGACCCCCGCCGTCATCCTCCACCCTCGACACGACACAGTCACCACCACGATATCCTTGACCGCCCTCTCTCTTCTCCGATCTCCAGCAGCCCGCAGCCGAGCTTCCTCCATATTCCCCGGCCATCTCCCCGCTGCCATTAACGCCGACTGAACCCATCTCCTCCCTGACCTCCTCCTCTTCCTGACCGCCTGCACAGCCATCCCGACTCTCTGACCGTTGAGCAGCGGCCCAAACCCGAACATGACCGACTCCTCCACCTGCAAATCACCATCTCCTCCCTGAGCCGTTCATCACCACCGCCACCCTCTCCTTTCCTCGACCCGCCTGACCTCAACCCGGCTCCACCCTGTCCTCCTTCTCGGCCCGCCTGAGTTCCCCCTGGCTGGAGCAGCCTCCTCCCCTTCATCAATCATCATCACCATTAATCATCATCATCATAATCTTCATCATCATCATAATCATCATCTCCTTTATTACCATCATAACCTAATCATCATCACCTTAATCACCATCATCATCACCCTAATCATCATAATCATCACCATCATTATTACCCTCATTATCTCATCATCATCATCACTATCACCTAATCATCATCTCATCATCTTATCATCATCATAACCTACATCATCATCATCATAACCTCGTTATCACTATCATCGTATTCATCGTAGACCCGTTACCCTCGCCAAAGACAACATGCAGCAGTCACCCCCGATTTTTGTGCGTACACGCTAACCCTGTCATGCCCCGGTCCCGCCCGGGCCGCCGCTCCGCCCTGCCCTGCCCCGTACGGCCGGAATTAACGAACCGGACACGTATCACCGTGCCTCGGTGCGCCGGACGTGAATCACCGCGCCCGTCCCGCGGGTGCGAGGGAGGAAGGGAGCTATACGAATGGCCCGTTCAAGCTTTCGGGGGACGTGATGCCGCACGGGCCTGGGGTTGCGCCCGTGCAAGGCCAATCGTTTAAGTTGATAGATGGCTATCATCGCATCAATCGAGTAAGCAGCGGAAAGGGACTTGTTGCAATACAATGCATTTAGCCAACTGAGTGTTCGGGATAATCGAGGCAACTTGGGTTTCCTTTAGCAAAGGCACATGTTCATTCCATACATTATGCCCCCTTATACGATAGCATTCTCGGGGCAACAATCGAAACCAGGATTCCGGGTCTTAGGGACTGTGGTACGCCTATCGCTTCCTCGGACGATCCAGTACCTGCGAGCAAGTAAACTGTTGGTGGGTCAGCACTTTATACAAGTACTGGTGAGATAAATCAACTGAACAGAAACATGCATTCACTCAAACAGGCACTAAGTAATCATGTTATAAAACATTACATTACTAGTGATCTTTCTAGTTTTACCTAGGTTCATTTCATGCAGTTCGCTAGCAGAGTCATATTATATTTTTTGGAAACATGTTTGGAAACAGAGTTTCATATTGAATATGCAAGCAAGCAAACCGTTTATGTTCCAGGGTGTGCGCAGCGTATCTCGTACGACTCGAGGGTCAGATGCATAGCTAGACACACAATGCACATTCTTAGGGGCAGTCACTATCCAAGCCAACACAATGACTTAGCTATATGCAGGGCGGTCCCCGAGTATCTCAGGATCGACAGCTGGTGGAACAGCATACCAATGACTCATTTCTCTGATGCTAATGGCAGCTGTGACCCATGGTGGCTATAACGCATGCAGTTCAGCTCTCCACCAAAAGCTATTGTCCGACCGCATGCGAATGCATGGAACACTATCAAATAAACTCTAGTATGCAGACGAGACGAACCATCAGAATACAATCATTGTTGTGGGGTAATCCAATTTATCACTTGAACACGTTTAGGCACAGTATGGTTCTCTCGAAGCATAGACGATAGTGAACATGTTCATGCATTCTAAGCAAGCAATTCAGGATTCTCGTTAAGCAGGCATTGTTTCAAAGATAAGCTACGTGAGTTCGTTCATTAACATGCAAGGCAGGTTCTATCATTCTCTTAAGAAAATATTGCAAGCAAAAACTCAGGTTATTATTAAGGCGTGCAAGAATCAGAGAACGAAGTTCTGCCCACTCACCTTGATACATAACGCCGACGCGGAGCGGGGCGTTACATACTTACCAACCAACAAAAAGTTTCGTCCTCGAAACTTCAAGGATAAACTTCTCGATATCATGAGTAGCGATAGTGCCGTCCCTCGCCGTACTCAATCGAAACAATCAAGCAATTCAAGTTCAGGAAACATTTTGTACTTTGAGAATATCTATGGACTTATTGTATGGAACGCTCTTTGTAATACCATATCAACTCAGAGTCATAGCAACGGTTTTGGGCCAGAGAATCGATTCTGCTCTGATACCATTATGTCACGCCCCGGTCCCGCCCGGGCCGCCGCTCCGCCCTGTCCCGCCCCGTACGGCCGGGATTAACGAACCGGACACGTATCACCGTGCCTCGGTACGCCGGACGCAAAATACCGCGCCCGTCCCGCGGGTGCGAGGGAGGAAGGGAGCTATACGAATGGCCCGTTCGAGCTTTCGGGGGACGTGATACCGCACGGGCCTGGGGTTACACCCGTGCAAGGCCAATCGTTTAAGTTGATAGTTGGCTATCATCGCATCAATCGAGTAAGCAGCGGAAAGGGACTTGTTGCAATACAATGCATTTAGCCAACTGAGTGTTCGGGACAATCGAGGCAACTTGGGTTTCCTTTAGCAAAGGCACATGTTCGTTCCATACATTATGCCCCCTTATACGATAGCATTCTCGGGGCAACAATCGAAACCAGGATTCCGGGTCTTAGGGATTGTGGCACGCCTATCGCTTCCTCGGACGATCCAGTACCTGCGAGCAAGTAAACTGTTGGTGGGTCAGTACTTTATACATTACTGGTGAGATAAATCAACTGAACAGAAATATGCATTCACTCAAACAGGCACTAAGTAATCATGTTATAAAATATTACATTACTAGTGATCTTTCTAGTTTTACCTAGGTTCATTTCATGCAGTTCGCTAGCAGAGTCATATTACATTTTTTGGAAACATGTTTGGAAACAGAGTTTCATATTGAATATGCAAGCAAGCAAACCGTTCATGTTCCAGGGTGTGCGCAGCGTGTCTCGTGTGACTCGAGGGTCAGATGCATAGCTAGACACACAATGCACATTCTTAGGGGAAGTCACTATCCAAGCCAACACAATGACTTAGCTATATGCAGGGCGGTCCCCGAGTATCTCAGGATCGGCAGCTGGTGAAACAGCATACCAATGACTCATTTCTCTGATGCTAATGGCAGCTGTGACCCATGGTGGCTATGACGCATGCAGTTCAGCTCTCCACCAAAAGTTATTGTCCGACCGCATGTGAATGCATGGAACACTATCAAATAAACTCTAGTATGCAGACGAGACGAACCATCAGAATACAATCGTTGTTGCGGGGTAATCCGACTTATCACTTGAACACGTTCAGGAACAGTATGGTTCTCTCGAAGCATAGATGATAGTGAACATGTTCATGCATTCTAAGTAAGCGATTTAGGATTCTCGTTAAGCAGGCATTGTTTCAAAGACAAGCTAGGTGAGTTCGTTCATTAACATGCAAGGCAGGTTCTATCATTCTCTTAAGAAAATATTGCAAGCAAAAACTCAGGTTATTATTAAGGCGTGCAAGAATCAGAGAACGAAGTTCTGCCCACTCACCTTGATACATAACGCCGACACGAAGCGGGGCGTTACAAACCCCAAGGTTTGAACCTGTCCCTCTCTTTTTATTTTCTGTGTGCTTGTGTGAATAGTTGAAGGTTTTATCATATTGGTTCAGTTAGTTGTTATGGGTTCGGACCGTGTCGGTTAACCTAAAGACTAGTGTGCGTGTGTGTAGGTAATTAATTGGTACCTATATATTGTGTGGTAATTAATGCTAGTACTAGGTATGACTGTATTATAGATGTTGAGTGACCATAAGTGTTAGTAGTGGATATCCTGTATTGACATTTGACGGTATGACCCATACGCGTACATGTACGCGTATGCATATAATATTCAAATTGGTATATATATATATATATATATATATATATATATATATATATATATATATATATATATATATATATATATATTGTATGAATAATTAGATGCTAAATAAGAATTAGGACTATATATGTATTTAGACTGTACGACCCTAGGACACTGTGGATTTTCCTGCATATTTACCTTGACTTTGTGACCTAAATATTAGGGAATTGTCTGCCTTGTGTACACCGACGTACTGGCTAGACAGGTATTAGTTGACTGGATGATTGTGCACAGCATTTGAAGACGTGACACCCGCGTAATTAGACGCACATTTGACCCTGTTAGTTGACTAGTGTCACCCCTAGCGTACCCTCTGAGTCCAGTATAATTATTGTTGTGTATGTGCTAGTGTAATGGCTGATGTTGTATTGTATTATATTATATATATATATATATATATATATATATATATATATATGACCCTTGGATTATTCTGCGAGACTTCAGGAGCAGGTTATTGGCACTATACAGCTTTCTTGGCAGGCAAGTATACCTTGCCATTGTACTGTGATTTATATTCTATATGTTGCATGCATCTTATTTCTGCTTGTTTAGTTCATATATTTTAAACTGTTATATATAAACTGCACGTTCAAGAAAACTTGGGAGCAACGACAGTGGCGTCGTATTCTATTTTTATTATGTATATGCATGTTGACCTAGTTTATGAGACCACCCCATTATCATGAAGTATTCTTACGTTTCATTGGCCGTGACACGGCTGTTACACGAGTGTGAGTCTCATATAGGACACGAACTTGCGTGATGAGTTTGGTCACCTGTACGTATAGGACGTGCGTTAGGGATAACTGTTGTTAGAAATTTCATGCTAGAAGACTTGGCAGTTATTATAGGTATTATCGTGTCATGGATATGAAATGCTTAGAGCATGGGATAAGAAGAACAACAAGTAAGGCATTTGGGCTCCTTTGCACTTTCCTTTTTGTAACCCGTACGCTCCCCCGGAGATGCGCGGTCGTGATGACCCCTATATTACGTGGCGGCCTCTGCCGTTCAAAAGATGACATGCTTTGTAGGCCCCTGATTCTCCAAGAGAATTATACCAATCCTATTTATGGACAGATAGCCCACTTGTAAGAAAGTTGTTCTCAACGTGCATTCACATAGATGGTTAGGCGACCCATTGGATGTTTATCTCAGTACTTTATTGACATGATTCTATGTATCTTGTTATGTCCCTCTAAGGACCTGGTCCATTTTTAGGTATAGATGTTCATGAGTATTAGCAGGAGCACGGATCCGGACTAGCTACTTATATTTCGAGGAGGTCTTCTCTTTGAGTCGTATTGATTGTTAGTTGATGTTCTTATATTGTGTTTGCTCTTATATTCTAGTTTGGCAGTGGATTTGTTTCCACCCGACTATCATCCTTAGATACTTCATATTGAGATTTAGTTACATGGTTATTGGTTATTTATTTATGATTTTCTATGGATGAGATTTATATTATGCCTGTGACATGAGATAGTTTATACTACTTGTGAATTATTATTCATAATACAATATACGCATGTGTTATGGTTTTCATATATTGGAGTTGCCATATACATGCGACTGACATGCTTACGTTTTCCTAGTCCTACGTATTTTGGGACTGGGGCGTGACACCTTCTGGGTGAATACATATTTTAAGCTCTTATGATCTGTAAATATTTCCACCCGATCACCTTACAAGTAATGCCTCTATAGCTTAAATGCAAATACTAACGCTCCAACTCCAAATCGTGAGTCGGATAATTTTTTTCGTGATCTCAAAGCTGCCGCAATGCATAAGCTATCACTCCTTCGTATTGAATCAATACACACCCAAGCCTTTTGCTTGACGCATCACAATACACTGTAAACCTTTCAGAACCTACTAGAAGCATGAAATTCGGAGCTGAAATCAATCTCTTCTTTAATTCTTCAAATGATGTTTGGCACTCTGTTGACCAATCAAACTTAGCCTCTTTGTGCGTTAATCGATTCAGCGGTATTAAAATTCTTGCAAAGTCTGCTACTAACCTTCTGTAGGATCCTGCCAATCCCAGGAAACTACGCACTTCAGGTACTGTCTTAGGAACTGGCCAACTATCTATGGCCTCAACCTTCTTCGAATCTACTGTGACTCCTGCTCCAGAGATGATATAACCTAAGAATGATATGTGATCCAACCAAAACTCACACTTGCTGAGCTTTGCGTATAACTGGTGCTCTCTTAGAATCTATAAGACCTTCCGAAGATGCCCCTCATGTTCCTCTTTGCTATTGGAATAAACAAGAATATTATCTATGAAAACCACCACGAACTGATCTAGGTATGGTATGAAAATACGGTTCATAAAATCCATATATATCGCAGGAGCATTAGTCAGTCTGAATGACATAACTAAGATTTCATAATGCCCATATCGTGACCTAAATGATGTCTTAGGTATGTCTTGCTCCTGAACTCTTACTTGATGATACCCTGATCGAAGATCGATCTTGTAGAAAACCTTGGCTTTACTCAGCTGATCAAACAAATCATCGATCCTTGGTAATGGATACTTGTTCTTCACTGTTACAGCGTTTAACTGTCTATAGTCAATACATAACCGTGATGACCCATAATTTTTCTTCACTAGAACCACTGGCGCTCCCCAAGGTGATCCACTGGCTCGAATAAATTTCTTTGACTTTAGTTCCTCTATATGTTGGTACAGTATGTCTAGCTCTGATAGTGCAATTTGGTAAACCTTACAAAATATTGGCCCTACCCCATGGATTAATTCTATACAAAACTTAACGTCTCTTACTGGGGGTAACCCTAGTGGTTCTTACGTGATGATGTCTAAGAACTCCTTAACCATCTCAGGGAGTTATTCTTCTACTAACATTGTCGTTGTGATCCTCTCTGCTGGGCTGCCCCTGGTGCTGGCAGTGCTAGTAACTGTTGGACTGGTCCTCCTGGCCTCTGCATCATCAGGCAATTAGCAATTCGGTGATCCAGACTGCCACACCTCATACACAACACATCTCTGCCCTATATACATCTCTAGTATGGCCTCCCTTCCTACAGTAATTGCCACACACCGGTGCTCCCTGGCGTTGTTGTTGTTGTTGTCTCGGCTGCTGCCGAGCCGGTACTGTCCCCGTCGAAACTGTCGCCCTCTTCGGCACTAAATCATGGATGTGAATGCCAGGTGATGGTGCTGACGCCCGAGGTACTCCTCCACCTCCTCCACTCTGAGCATGAGACCTCTTTTGGCCTCTTGTCCTTGCCGATAACCTTTGCATGGTAAGCTCGTACCTCCAAGCTACTATCAGTACCTCTTTATAAGTCTGGTAGTCGTGCCCATCTACCAGATGTAAAATCTCTAGATGAAGTCCTTTCTAGAACCTTATTGCTCTATCCGACTCCGTAGCCATCATAGTTAGAGCGAATCTATGCAGCCTACAAAACTTGACCGCATATCCATCCACTGTTCTACCGGCCTGCTTGAGACTGATAAATCTCTGTTATAGCTCATACTACGCTACGACTCAAAAAATATTTAGCCCTGAATTAAGCCATGAAACTATCCTAAGAGATGGGATATCTCAATCCAACCTATACTGACGCCCACCAGTCACGGGCAAGGTCTTGAAGCTGCAATCGAATTTGATCAACTTGGTCATCAGTCGGAACCCTTGTTGCTGCCATAATGACCTCAATACCATGTATCCAGGCATCTGTTGTGATGGTGTCCTTCGTGCCATCGAAGTACCTTGGGTTAAGTCAGCAAAATCTAACTGATGCTCCTGAATTAGTCCTTCCTCCTCTTTCCAGGGCCGTCTGCAAACCCTGACTCAACAAGATATTCTGTTCTTGTTATTGAAATGGCTGGTGTTATTGCACCGCCATCTGGTGTTGCTGCATAGCCATCATTCCCCGGAGGATCTCCAGCAATGCCGGGGTGTCAAGTAACACTGGTACTGCTGATACAGCTGGGGGTACGGGTATTTCAGGGGCTGGTTGCTCGATATATCCCGCTTCTGGTTCTACTATGCCAACTTGTTCAATTTTTGGCTTTATTCGAATTTGACTCTGAATAGGTGCTACCTCCCATTGTTGCCCAGGGGAACCCTGTCCTGCCATGCCTGCTGCTCCAGCAACTGAAGAAGCCCTAAAGAAAATGACAAGAACCATCAACAATATGACGGGAAGGATCAAGTAGGCAAGCAGTTTAACAGTTCAAGCGGTGGTATCGAGGAAGATGAAGCAAGATATCAAGGGAGACAAATTTTTATTGAGACTCCTATAACCATAACACCCCACAATTCTGAAAATATAGACTTGCATGGGCCACCACTAAAACCTTGTCATGCCTCAGTACCGAAATACAGAGACAGACATGGCCAGCTCCCCCGTATAAGGTATAGAACATCGTACAGCAGTCACGGCTATAACTAGACAAGGGGGTGCATACTACAAGCAAGTCACTTAGGGTCACATAAAAAATCTATTATCTCAATCAGTCAAATAAGAACAGTAAACATAGAACATATATGACAAGGAAGTAAGGCATCCCAAACGTCCTGCCACAATATTCAAAAAACTAGTTGTACAAAAATGAGAAGGCTGGCAGAGTAAAAAGAGTACATGACCATGATCAGCTGCAGTCTGATTAATTATAATCATGTAGGGAACCAAATATCCAGATTCACGGCTAACCAGTGTTGTGGCTAAACGCCCAAAATGAGTCAAATGTGAAATAACGAGCAGGGAAGAAGAGACCCACTCATTTTTCTCAGTGGTCATCCGCCTGGTGTGCACCATTGTTCAGGAGAAAGTACACTTAATCCTCGGGTGATGTGGCTCTAAACTTGGCCATGCAAAACCAGTGGGGTTAGACCCCAAATAACAAGTACCACAAAGAAAGCACGAATGTAGAAATAAAATCAGGTTATGAAATAGATACATATAAATATAGTTATGTCTCGTAGTTTTGGTTCATAGCCAATTATGACATAATAATCTAACCTTACAATCAAACAAGGACAAGGGTTAAACCATCGTATCATGATAGTCCATGTCCCTAGACTATTTGACAGTAGATATAATACACAAATACGCTTAGTTACATAATCGTCCAATCACTTGTACGGCATACTAGATGGAGTCTGGGTTATCCTAGAGATATTATACATATAGGAATACTCAAATCTAACCAAGTACTAGCAGGGTTAGCTGAGCCATAAATTGTCGCATAGCACATAGTAGTATACACCGGTCCCTCGTAAGGCCATCATGTTAAGATCGCATAGAACATATAGTATCATATAATAGTCGAATATTGTCATCCACTAATGAGGATTTAAACAATATCCATAGGGACTAGCCTGCACACCCCAATTCAGATGACTGGAGGTGGCTAGTTAGGCATGATCTCGAGATTCAATTTTCTCTCAATGCTCTACAAGTTTAGTTGCCTAGTTAACCCTAATATTAACTGAAATCTCATGGCGTGGTCACATGGTATTCCCCTTATATGATGTACCATAGTACGACAATGCTAGATACAAATCAACTTTGTCTCTTGATAGTTCAATTTGGATTCACCCCAGCGTGATGCAATAATCAACAGATCCTAGCCACGCTTGGTCATTGACTAACCCTTATGTCCATGCTGGAGATTGAGTCATATCACATGTCATATAGCACATAGGTACACCGCAGTATAAATTTTTAATATAATTGCGTAGGAACACATAGCACGTAGTAAGTATATCAGCACGGATACAAGTGGTCGGGTCATGACGCATAGATGGGTCTAATACTTTTATAGTCATCAAAGTCACACATACAACTCATAAATTCCAAACCAATATTCAATCAAAACTAGTCCAATAAAAAGTGTGCAAGGGGCCACATGCGTGCAGAAAGATCAAGGCCGCATGAGAAGTCAGGATGTATGATAATCCTGGCTGTATGGAGTCAGGGTTAAGGTATACTCCTCGGGATAAGTGATAAAGCAATGAAAATAAATAAAGTATCAGTGATGTGACATAAAGTATGATGTGATATAAAGTGTGATGTGACATAAAGTGTGTTAGAAAGAAAAGACAACCATTGAAAGATGCGCCAAAGATGCGCCAAAGTTCAGAGTCATGCGTCCATGGGAAGGTGGTCGCATGCTCTGCTTGCCGCATTAGTTCGATGTCGCATGGAGTATCTTTTGGACTTAGCAAATTTTTTATTCGTTCAGTGAGTGAATGCACAAAGTGTTCAAGGACACTTACATAGATCTGTAGTCATGCGTCCAACAAGATGGACGCATGTTGTCAGTATGCGGCAAGAGTTCAGCCGCATAACTCTCTCGGGCCGTATAACACTCTTAGTCGCATGGATCGCTAGTCGCATGAAGACTTCATCTTCTCCAATAGCAGGTTCGGCCATGGCAAAAAAGCTACAAAATCTATCCATCAAAACCGAGAACTCCAAGTATTAAAAACGGTCAGAATCATCATAAGCACATAATAGACTAATAAAATGCAAGAAAAAAATAAGAAATGAAAATCAAAAGGTTTATATATGTAGTGCAAGGTATACTTTCCTAGAAATAAAAGAAAGAGGAGAAATAAATAATGAGGGAAGAAAGAGAAACTAGTTAGCTTATATAGCTAGGATTTGAGGTTTAGACCATGGGTTCAATTTTATTAATAAACCAACCCACAATAAACCACGAACCATGCTAAACCAAAGAACGGGTCTAGTCTCCATGCATGCAACCTAATGATCATGTGAGCAAGAAATAACCTAAGCAGAAATAAATACAAGCAAGAAATAAATATATTCTAAAATACGTATTTCGGGAACGGGGAGTGACACCCTCCTAACTAAACCTCATAACTAACTAGTCGGGGCATTGTTGTCAATATGAATTACTTGGAGAAGGGGCAAGAGGGGGACGGCCATATGAAGGGGTATCTCTCTCTCTCTCTCTCTCTCTCTCTCTCTCTCTCTCTCTCTCTCCTCTCATTAATTTATTTTAAATTTTAGATCCCCAAATTTAGTTCTTCCTAAATTGCTTTATCCCTCCACCAAACTTACCCAATTTACTCTCATTTCCTCTCAATTACATCATTAAGAAGCATTGAAGCTTGGATTGCAAGAAGCACTTAGAGAATAAGGAATTGGCAAGGAGCTTGTGTTCGGATCGTGTCAATTTGAGTGATTCATTGGAAAACCATCTCCCAATTGGTAAATTTTGAATTTTCTCCATAATTGGACTATAATTCATGCATTTGACCATTAAGAAATCTTCCTTCGGTTGGAGTTATACACAGGAATAAGAAATAGGTTCATATGACTTGTATTATAATTTTTTACATAGGTTTTTGTGCTCATTTTGGGAGAATTTCGAGATTGATGAATCAAGTGTGTGTCATAAGACCAATTAGATCTAATTAGACTTAGATTGATATTATGGGACAGTTTGCCATTAAAATTGATTGCTTTAATAAAAAAAGTACAGAGAGGTCCTAGACAGATAATCTAAGTACAAATTTTTGATTCTAGGGCGTGACGATGGATAAAGAGTGCTATGGCGGCTCCTTTACTCCGTTGATGATTCGATACATGAGTGAGGGGTGCTCTCTTCTCTTTTATTCTCTTTTCACTCTCTTGATCTTGGGTGCACGTACGCACCTCTCTGGGAGGGTATGGTCTCTCTCTTTGAAGCAGAAAAAGTCAACCTTTGGGATGTCCAAGCTACTCCTATTATAGCCATCATGTTGATAGTTATAGGTGCCGCATATGCCTCTGTTTGGTGGTCATAGGAGGCTCTTTCAATAGAATAAAGTTGCAACTGTAGCCGTATAATATGGGTTGAGTCCAGGGCGAGTTGCCACATGGACGTTCTATTGGAATTTGTTGTTGCTGAAGATCTGGGCGGTTCTCGTCCTTTGTGTGCATGACTTGGTCAATTATGACATGTGTCCCGCACTTGGTTAGAGGGGGATACTTCAGTTGTAACGGCAAGAATTGGTCTTCATGGAGTCTGAGATGCATGTTGCCAGAGATGCATGAGCCGCATGTAGGACGCACGAGGCCAGAGACGTATGGAACTCATGGGATCTGGGATGTATGGGCCAGAGATGCATGGAGACTGGGATGCATAGGTGAGTGCTGCCTGGTCCATATAGAATCTAGGATACATGGAGTCTGGAATACATGGGGCCAGAGACGCATGGAGTCCTTGTTTGTGTTGTACACGTAGCGCTGCCCACCCGACGAAAAGATGAAAAGTAAAGTTCTAACATAAGGCTTCTGTCGTTTAGTAGGTTCACATCTTTTGAGGCAATCATTTTTCAGGATTCTGTATCAGAGATGCCATTTCAAGTTCATCTGCGGCCAAAGATGTTTCGGCTGATTGGGACGCACGGACGTAGCCTTATTGAGCCGTAGGGTGACTCTGCTGCCTGATTTGAGCCTTCTTTTTGAGGATGCACGGCTGTTGAAAGCATAGACGCATATTTTCCATGCTTCTATAAGAACCCCTTCAAAGTTTTCAAACTGATAATTTTGGAATACTTTGAATAAGAAGTATGGAGGAGATGTCTTCGATCGCATGGATAATATGTCGCATGGACAATGGACCGCAAGGTCAGGGTCCATATGATCATGGGACGCAGGGACGAGTTCTTCCAGGCTGTCATATCTCCATTTAATTCAGGATTCTATTCGATCCTTGCGGAGATTTGTTGGGATTCTGAGCTATCTCACGACGTGGAGCCCGTAGCGACGGTTCACTCTTGGGTGATGGCAGCTTTTGAGGACATCCCACTGGAGGATCTTTGCGTAGACCTATTACTTCTTATGCACTTGAGTGCAAGTAATAAGTTCAAAATAGGCCTTGCCAGAGGTGATACGGACTTGGCAAGTTTAGTAGACTTAACACCGTTAGCGCACTTAGATTTAAGTATGGATGCTAAGTTGAGGTTGCAATCGATAATAGAGGTAATATGGACGTTATAATCGATAGTCAAACCCGGATGTTTTGCTCATAGGTACAAAGGATATGGCAAATCCTACTAAGGAGGATGTGAGGACGGTAACTCAGAGGTGACATAGACGTGAGCTGATCAATAGCCATACCGAGAGGTTAGGTACGATCCCGATATTTTTTGTGGAAGAAGAAGAAAGTACGTCAGAGGTAGTATGGACATGGTTGTTTGCTTCCTTTGAGAAAATCCTACTGGAGGATCTTTGGTGGACTTATTACTTTTTGCGCACTAGGGTGCAAGTAATAAGTTCGAAAACAATTCATATCAGAGGCAATGTGGATGTGATATGTTTTGTGGACTCATTCTTTTTTGCTTATTTTAGTAGGCGCAATAGGTTTGAGATAAGCCCTACCAGTGGTGACATGGATGTGACAGCTTTTATGAATCCATTACTTTTTGCACATATTAGTGCAAATAATATGTTTGAGACAAGCCCTTCCAGAAGTGATATGGACATGGCAGTTTTTGTAAACTTAACACCGCTAGCATAATTTGATGAGTACGGGTGATAGTGGGGATGACAATCGATATCAAAGGTAATATGGACGTGATGATCGATAGCCAAGACCCAGAAGGTTTGCTCAGAGGTAATATGGACGTGGCAAACTCAGTCGGGGAGAAATATTATGACAGTAGTTCAGAGGTAATATGGACATGAACCAATATCCAAAAAACTCACTAAGGAGTGATTTACTGGATGTAGTCTATCCAAAAATGAAGATAGACCTAAGGATTGCTCTGCTGGGAAGATTGTTAGGATTATAGCTCAGAGGTAAATATGAACGAAGCTAGCGTCTAACAGGATTAGTTTGAGTGGTCACTGCGGGAGTGTGCAAGTGGACCTGAGTACTGCTCCATCGGGGAGACTTTGAGGATCCATTATCTGTTGTGTATCCAGGACTCCTGAATATAGATAATGGCTTAATAAATAAGGGGAAATATTGTATATAACCAATCGCAAGGGATGGAGAACCAAGAGTGTAGAGACTGTACATCTTAATTGCCCAGCTGGTGATGAGGGGAGTACAAGTCTTTAGACGTAGTATTTTTTTAGGAACTTGTCGTTGATATAAATTATGAGCAAGTCGATGTTGGGTTTCGCGAGCCGGTAGAAGTCATTGGAGAATACCGATTCTACGATGAACGGGCCTTCCCATTTGGTTGGAATTTGTCGACCGTCTTGTGGGTCATAATCATCGGCCTCCTTATGGTCATGATGAGATCACCCACTTAGTAGGTCCTCTTCTTCACTCATTTTTTGAAGGCTCCAAAGAGATGTTCTTGGTATAACTCAATTCGCTATTGAGCTAAGAGACATTTTTTGTCGAGTGCTTCTAACTCTTGTAGCCGTCGGCGGTGGTTGTCGTCAATTGTTAATTGGTTGGAGAGAGCCACTCAGAGTGAAGGAATTTAGATTTTGAGTGGGAGGACCGCTTCGCTTCCGTACACCAAAGAGAAAGTTGTATTGCCAGTAGTTGTCTAGACTGTTGTACGGTAGGCCCAGAGACATTCACTCAGCTTCTCGTTCTAGTCACATTTATTGGAAGAATCAAACTTTTTGAGAATTTTTATGATGGTCTTATTGAAGGCTTCTGCCAGACCATTCATTGGTAGGTTGTAGGCAGTCGATACTACATTCTAAATTCAGTTTTTATCACAGAATCGATAGAATGCATGGCTTACAAACTGTGGACCATTGTCATGGATGATCCTTCCTAGCAAGCCGAAGCGGTATATGATGTGATACTTGACGAAGCTGATCACGTTGGACGTCTTGACCTTCGTGAGTGGTACGACTTTTGCCCACTTGGAGAAGTAGTCGGTGATGACGAGGATGAACCGATGTCCCTTGGATGAAGGTGGACTAATCGTCCAGGACACAATAATCGGGTGTAGGAACTTCGATGGTTGGTGGATAAATTCTGCATGGATTTGGCATGATTGGCACTTTCCTGCATAGTCGACGGCATCCACTACCATTGTGGGCCAATAGTAGCCCAAACGTCGGAGACGGTCCTGCAGCTTTGGACTGGGTTGGTGGGCACCGCAGATGCCATCATGGGCTTCCCGAAGTGCATGTTTGGCTTCTGTATTCGATAGGCATCATAGCAGAAGACCGTTGTTTGAGCGGCGATACAGCATCTTAGTAGTCATATCATAGTAGAACCGTAAGGAACATCTTTTGATAGAAGTAGCTTCCTTTGGGTTCTCGGAGAGAATTTTGTAGACTGCATAGTCGATGAATAGAATTCTCCAATATTGAGAGTTAGTGCTCGTATCTACTAAGTAGCTCTGGCAAAGAGAAAGATTATTCTTTAGGCAGACCATCTCCTGACCAACCATAGTGATCAGTTCTTGGGTATTGGCTGGAACAGTTAGAGAGGCTACGAGTCCGGCTAGGGCGTCTGTCTCAATGTTTTGCTGTCGAGGGACGTGCTTAATGAAGAATCCTTCGAAGGTCGAGATGATGCCAAGCGCAGCTTGGTGGTAAGGAATCAGGTCTTCGTGCTGGACTTCATACTCAACACGAACTTGGCTGATTATTAATTTGGAATTGCCATAGGCTTTCAGGTGGTCAACTCCTACTTGTTTGGCAATTTAAAGTCCAATGATGAGAGCATTGTACTTTGCCACATTGTTGGAGCATGGCTCAGTGAGAGAGTAAGCGCGGTTGATAACCAGATCATACAGAGAGATCAACACTATTTCGACTCCCAGGATGATGTTGCCTTTGAGCCCTGTTCTCGAAACTCCATCGAAGAACATTCGCCAAACAACTTCGAATGAAGTCACGTTTGAATCTGCTACTTCGTCTGGAATCTCATCGTAGAGTTTCGAGGTTTTTGGCATAGGCTGCCAGAAAGTCGGCCAGTGCTTGACCCTTGATAGATTTCTGTGGAACAAATACTATGTCGTATGGAGACAGTAGTATTGGCCAGGTAGCCAAACGGGAACTGAGCGCCCCTGGTTTAGTCATAAGGACTCTCAGAGGATTGACTCACGAGATTACATGAATGGTTTATCCAGCCACGTAATGTCGAGTCTTTGGGATAGCAAATACAAGAGCAAGGCATTCTTTCTCAATGGGGGTGTACCTGTGCTCCGTGCCAACCATCATCCGGCTAAGATAATATATGGCCTGATCGTGGCCTTCATTACTATTCTGGGCTAATAGAGCACTGAGGAAGTAGTCTATTGCACGCACATAGAGAATGAAATGATTTCCTACGATTGGGGCAACCAGCACTGGAGGGTTTGATAGGTATTCCTTGATATCGTCGAAGGCGAGCTGACATTCTTCGTTCCAAACAAAGGAGACACATTTCTTTATGAGCTGCGTGAATGACCGACAATGCCCGGAGAGGTTTGATATAAACCTCTTGATATATGTAAGTCTTCCTTGAAGGCCATAGAGTTTTCGGAAGTTCTTCGGTGGGTTCATCTTAAGGATTGCTTTAGTTTTGTCGGGGTCAATATGAATACCCTGATAAGTGATGATAAAGCCCAAGAATTTTTCACTTGAAACTCCCAAGAAGGATTTGGTAGGGTTCATCTTGAACTAGTACATACACATAAGGTCGAACACAGTCTCCAAGTCCCTGAGGTGATCGCCTTTGGAGCGACTTTTGACGGCGATGTCATCGACGTAACACTTGACCGTCTTGCTTAGATGCTCACGGAATATGGTGCTTATAGCTTACTGCTATGTAGCACCTGCGTTCTTCAGACAGAAGGGCATAACAGTGTAGCAGTGGACTCATATCGGCGTTCGGAACGATGTATGCTTTTGATCGGCAGGGGACATCTTAATCTGATTATAGCCTGAGAATTTGTCCATGAAGGATATGCGCTCAAAGCCGAAAGTGTTGTTGATTATTATGTCTATGATCGGAAGAAGGAATTCGTCTTTAAGGCAGGCTACGTTTAAATTATGGAAGTCAATATAGATCGTATCTTCTCGTTCTTTTGACGATGGGCACAATGTTGGCTACCCAGTATGGATGTTATTCTTTGTAGAAGAAACCACTAGCTATCAGTTTGTTGAGTTCAGCTTCGATGGCATTTATTATGTCTGGTCGAAACCGACGTTGCTGCTGCTTGACAGGCTTAGCGTTCGGCAAGATATTGAGGTTGTGGACCATGATTTAGGGGTCCAGTCCTGGCATGTCTTCATAGATCCAGGCAAAGACATCAAGGTATTCCCTAATGAGCTATAGCAGGGATCCTTGTTCATCATCAGTCAGACTGTTGCTGATGAAGATAAGTTTGGGGGAGGATTCGTCGCCCAGATTGACTTATACGACTTCGTCATCGGTAGGAGGTTCTCTTTGTTTGAACCATATCTCCCATTGTGCGTCTAGATGTTGGGCCCATGGTTCTACGTCAAGGAGTTCCAGTGGATCTTCGTCGTCTTCCTCAGAGTCAGCCGACACCATGTTGGTAGACAACGTTTTCTTGAGTATCTCCCCGATACTGACATCGAAATCCCAAGAGAAAGACTCTGAAGAGTGAGATTGTAACTCATCTTCTTGATCCGAGCCTTCGGGGTTTGTGGGAGGCGTAACATACCCTAAGCCATGCTTGGTCATATGGTAGTAGTCCTCAAACTTGCCTGACGAAGAAGCGAGGCATACGGGTAGTCGTCGACCTTTGCCATAATTCAGACCTTGGTTTCTTTTATGATCATAGCCCATCTTCTGGATGAGGTATTTGGCTTGACCACTGAACCGGTAGAGTTATATTTTGTCGGTATCGGGTTCGGGCTCTTATTCTTTCGGTATGAAGGACCAGGGGTCTTTAACCCTGCCGAATATGATTGGTTTGTCTTCCCTTTTCTTTACTGGAACCGTGAGGTGAAAACCTTGGCTAGGGAGGATTCGGTTTATAGCATAGGTGGTAGTCACCTGTATCTGCAGGCATAGGCCTAGACCATTCTCCATGGAATACAATGTGCTTATATATGCTACTTTGGATTAGTTCAAAGATAGCCCTTTATTGATGAAATGAGGTATCTCATCAGCCAAAATTATATCGTTGAGAGAAGGGATGATAGCATGAGCAGCTACGTACTCCTCCAGCTCATCTTACCCGAGATCTAGCCCCAGTGTGAGCGACGACTTTGTAGGCTTCATGTGCAGCTTTACTAACAGAGGTTTGGATATGGCGGATGGTGCCGGATCTCCCTTTGGTGGTTGATTCGTCCTACGAAGGCGGATGACCAATGGTTCAGGTTCCTTCTTGTTAGTTTTACGATTAGGGGAGAGGTTGTGTCGGGAGCACGTGCCTTTAGACGGACTCTTAAGGGCTCTTCTAGTATTGCCCCAACCTCTACCTAATCATCGGCGTCATTGCCACCTTCATTTTGGTAGACCTGTTTGTAAAGGATCGAGTCGGAGTAGTAGGCTTCGATCGATCCCTTTGAATAGGTCAACATCAGCAAGCTCTATTTTTACCGTGCCATATTCGTCAATTTACTTTAGGCACTGGTGCAGGATCGATGGCACGATCCTATGTTCATGTATCCATGGATGTCCGAACAAGACGTTATATAATACATCTATGTCAATGACATAGCAGGTAACCTCCATTTTTAAATTCTCGATCTGGATTTTTAGGCGAATCTTGCCCAGAGGGTAACTCCTTCCTGCGTTGAAGCCAGTGATGGCAGTATTGGTGGCTGTCAGGCGATGCATCAGAATGCCCAGGGTTTGAAGCTGACTCTGCGGGATAATGCTGATCGATGAACCAGGGTCGATGTGCTTCCAGTCCACGTTAATGGCACCAATGTACCATATGTAGTACAGGGGATGATCGTGCCGGTTATTCTTCAATAATATGTCCCATTGCGAGAATGTGATGCTGGGTATCGCCTCCATGATATTATTGCAGTGGAGGCAAGCAGCAGGATCTTCAGCTGGCGGATTGACCTGAGACAGGTAGCTGTCGGCATTTTGTAATGCCTCACTAAGAGCGATCCGAGTGTCTTTAGAGAGGCGTAGAAGCTCGAATAGAGAAAACTTCGTTGGAGTGTTGGCGAGATGGGCCAACATGTCAAAGTTATCGGGCTTTTTCAGCCCCTGAGCTGAATCTTTGTGTAGCGGCTTATCGAACCGAGTGTCTTTCTGCTTAGACTTGTCCAATGTTGGAAGCTAGAATAAACCTGAATCCAATGTTGTGGGTGCGACTATGGTAAGCGCACCCTTGTCAGGGATGTCGTAATCTCGTTGGTACGCTAGGCCTGACCTTGTTGTTCCTACTATAGCTTCCTCAGATAGGAGAGAAACCATGTAGCAGAACTTGGACTTCTTGTCCTTGGACTTGGTGGCAAATGATGTTGTCTGCTGCATCAATTATGGAGCATGATCGAGGTGAACCCACATGACCTCCCCATGCAACATGGTAAGAGGTATCAGCCCGACCGTTTGGTTACGAGTCGATGGAAGGTTGACGACCTCCATCATTGCCCGAGGGATTGGGATTACTCCGTCTTGGGCCTCCATTGCTGATAAGTTGTCAAACTCAACTATCTTGTCATCGATATCCAAGGTGAGGGCCTTGGTGTCGAGCAGAAGCTGAATGTACCTCTTAAAGGTGTAGCATTCCTTCATCGTATGGTGGACGTAGCGATGGTAGTGGCAATATTTTGGATTGTTCATCTCGGTTGCCTCGATATGGTATTTGATATTGGGGAGCCGAAGCTTACCACCTTTCATCAATACATCAAAGATGGTCATGATGTCGTCATCTTTGAAGGAGTAAGCCTCCTGGGGCTTTGGAACCTCAACCAGCTTTTGTTCGGACTTTTTGGTTAAGTTGGCCACCAAGGCCTGCTTCCCTTTTCCATCATGGCTGTTATTGCCACTGTTGTTATTGTTGGGACGTTTTCCCTTGTCATCGGTGACAGGGATCTGTATTCTAGAAGTCGGGCGTCTTTGACCTTCTTTTCAGCGCCGACAGCGGTGATGATGAATGATGTCCAGTATTTAAATTGACTGCCGCCCATCCAGCGGCTAACTGTCGGAAGTAGGTTCCTGTGGCACATGTCCAAGAGTGTGGACTCCGGATTTGCTGGAGGCAACCTCAGTGCTGCTTGGTGGAAACGCTTGATATAATTTCGGGCGAGTTCCTTTTTTCCTTGGGTGACATCTATCAGGGAAGACATCGTCATGTGGCTTCCTCCGTCATAGAATCTTTTGAGGAAAAGGCTTGAAGTCGTCAAATGATGAGATACAGTTGTCTTATAGAATGTAAAACCAGTCGAATACGACCTCGGAGAATGCCCCCACAAAGAGCTTGGTGAGGAGTGCATCACTATGAGGTAGGTGCCCCATTGCAGTATTAAAATAGCTCATGTATTGACGGAGAGAAGTCTTCTCGTCGAATAGGTTCAGGTTGAAGGGCTTGTACTTTTGCGGGTACAGAATATCCCTCCACTAGCGGGGGTACGGTTGTCGTATCCCAAGCTCACGCAGTGAATCCCGACTGCCCATAGAATATAAGAGAGCCTGGAGTTTTCGTATTTCCCTCATTGCTTCTTAGGCTTCGTCTCCCGCGGAAGGGGCAGATGAACCAAGAAGAGGGTAATTTTCGACTATGGGTGGAGCGGTTACGTCAGAGTCCTCGTTGGTCCCCGGGTCCAAGCTTGCTTGTCCAGAAGTCCTTACTGGTTAGAAAGTTATGCTCGCTTTAATCTTCAGCATTGCCTGGGTCAGGGATTGCATTGATGAGCTCGTCGTCTGCATCATGGCCTCGAGAGTCTTAAGAAATTTTTGGTCGTTGAGGCCTTCTAGATCTTCTCCTGCCATATATGCAGTCCTCTCATGGGGAGAGATGGACGCGAGAGTGGATGTCGTACTTTTCATCTTTAATTTTTGTTAGAAGCGGTCCTTAGGTAGCGTGGCCTCTTCCTCGGATTTAGAGGGAATACTACCCCCAATGTAGGAGGCTACGTCATCTTGATGAGGGTGGCCAAACCAAGAGATATCGGAGTTCGTTTCCTGGGCATCACTGCCTTCTCGGAATGCCGGGTTATTTTGTAAGTCCGAGGGAGTACTATCCCTAGCTCGTGTAACCCTCCGGGTTCCTGAGGAAGAACTAACCCCAGTGGCTGATAGTTTTTTCTTTGAGCGGGTACCTTGGAAAACATCTTTCGTAGGTCCCGATGCGGGTCCCCCTGGTAGTCGCCTTCCCAATGCGCTGGTTGAGATTGACGGACTGGAGGTGCTAGACTTCCTCCCTCCAAAGGTGGAAGGGTCTTTCTGAGCAGAATAAAATGAGGCAAATGGTATTTCATCCTCCTCGAGTGTTTGCACTTGATCTCCGGGTTATTGCCCGAGAGGTGACTTCGGATGCAGTGGTTGGAATGCTGACTGCTTGCTTGTGGGTTCTGCCACTTTGTTGCAGATCAAGATTTTGGCATAGTGGTGTCTTGGGAAAGACACTTCACATGTCGTAGTTGTATCCCCCGTCTTGCGCTTATGACTAATCATATTGTAAAAGTCAAACGAGGGTTGATCCACCTTTGTACCTTTTTTGTGAGCACGGGTAGACCGAGCGCATGGGTGCGTGGGTATTGCCTTTGCTCCCTGACCCGGGGTTCGTATAAGAACTTTTTCAAATCGTCAGCGAAAGACTTTTGAGATGGGTTGTGTCCATTTGCCACTGCGGGATGGACGCACGGGCGGTTTTGTATAGCTTTCCACCAGGGGACCGCATAAAGGTTAGCGATGTCTGCTGATGGTTAGCTGAGTGGGCAATTGCTTGGGCCTGATGAGCTCGCACTTCCCCAGACTTTTTTGACTTCGCACTCGTAGGCGCATAGTACGAAGAGTCCAAGCTCTGGTTTTCCTCAACGCGGCTCATGACAGTAAGACCGGATGAGATTCCGTCGAAGACGGAGCTTCTTGAAGTGTCAGAGACACATGCGACTGAGTTAGAAGCTGCAAACTGCTTTCTTCTCAGCATCCTTTGTTGTTGCCACATGGGCTGCACATCAACCCCCAAACTCTTAGCATTGTATTATTTTTCTCTGCCAGAGTTCAGGTGCTGAGCATTCTCCTTTTCAGGCAAGAAGGCCGCATGAGCAGGGACAGCTTGAGCAGCCGCATATTGTGCGTCTTCAGTATCAGAGAGAGAGAGATAGGGAGCACATGCTGCATAGTTAGGTGAGGCGCAGCGGCCTTTGCTATCCATGTCCTGCGGACCTTCAGGCGTTGAGCACCCTTCTGGTTGAAAGGAGATGACGCATGAGCAGTGGTCGCCGCATGCGTGGTCCCTACAATAAAGAGGGAGACGGGGAGCGTACGCTCCACAGTTGGGGGAGGCACAATAACCTTTGCTACCCATGTCATACGGGTCTTCTTTGGCTTTTCTTGCTTCGAAGAAGGACTAAAGTTGTCCCTGGAGAGCATATCCTCGAAAGCCTGCTGGTCAAAGTGGACCACCAAAATTTTTTGAGTTGAACCAAGCTTGGCTGCGTCGGATTGCGTCACAACCTTCTCATCAGAGGAGAAAGAAATTCCCAGTAGAGTTGCCACATTATTCGTCATTAAAATTGATTGCTTTAATAACAAACAGAATAAAGTATAGATAGATCCTAGATAGACAATCTAAGTTAATATTAGATTATAGATAATAGTGCCTATATATTTATATATAAGGGTATCCATTGATACTTAGTAGATAGGATACTCTAGTATCTTGTAATAGCTAGTATAGCCTAGATAAGCAAGGTATGGAACCAATAACTTGGATATATGTTAGTACAGCTTAGTAATGACTAGTTTGACTACTTTGACTTAGAGTTGACCTAGTTTGACCATTTTGACCTAGTACTGATCTAGTCATTTAATTTATTTATCATCTTCTTTACACCCAATAATATGATATTTTATATATAGGTTAGTGTAACACCAGTTCAGACACAGATTGGTATTGTCACCTCAGGACCTCAGACGAGTATATTCTCTGACAGTTTTCTATTTATGATATCTTATATGCTTCTTGTATTTAGTGTAGATATTATTGACTTCTTGACATGGTTACAAGGATTGGTATTTTTTGGATCCCGTCATGAGATGTTATTCCTTGTAGTTCCTGGCATATCCTGTACATGCCCTATTGCTCTTGTACTTGTATGGACTCTAATTCCTGGGGAAACTTGCTACCTTCTTAAAGAATCTCGTGTCGTAACGTGGCATGGTTGGATCCACTATACCAGTCGGGATTTGGCAAGTATTAGATAGATATGTGATCATACTCATCATGTACAAATATTCCTGTAAAAGTACCATGTTAGTGTTAATCATACACTTCATGTATGATTAGCCAGGCCATAATTCCTGTATAAGTTTCCAAGCCAATCACATGTCGAAGCTAGTACTGACTCGCTTAGTTACTTATATTTTTTGACTATTGTATATGATGCTCATCTCTCTTGTACTATTTACAGCATTTCCATATTCTGTATATTTTTTGTCCATGCTCTATTTATCTTATATGTTCTCTATATTTACTATTATATAGTCTTTATTATTTATTTGGAACTGATGTTAGAGGTGTGCTTTATTCCAATCCTGACTGGATATATTTTTTAGATGATTTAAATGACTGGTATCCTACACACTATGGACCTCAGGATGTAGTGGGTATAGAGTTAGAGATGGTGGCTCAGGAGGAGCCGATACCGGGAGATGATCAATTAGTTACAGATGTTTAGACTATTGTATTGATTATGTCTCAGTTTAGACATTTTTTATGTATTATGTTTGAGACTATTGTGCTAGTCTATTAGACTTGATTATGAGTTATATTCTGACTATGATTCATTTCTTTCTTCTATTCTATATCATGCCACATCTTCCTCTAGTTTTATTGTGATTGAGTATTATTTATTATTTTTCCTCAATTTGGAGTTGAGATTTCTTGACAGATACATATTTATTGTGTGAGATGTTTAGATAGTATTATTGACCTAGACAGTGTTCTACCGTCGATGTTACGGCGTAGGCTGAACGTACCCACGTTCTCGTACCTTACACTAGGTTCAGGTCGTGATACAGTTTTATGGTGATCCATGCAGGTCAAGGTAGTATTACTTAGACTTAGAGTATTACTACAAGCCTGCTATAGGATATAGGATATTGGATGAGAGTATACTCAATCACAACTAGGAACATTTCTAATCTATTAAAATTATTATCTTTATCATTCTGAATAATTGCTTTCTTTGAAACAATATTGTCCTTCCATGATGTTATTGTATCTTACGCAATATTGATTTCTTTGTTTTGAATCTATCTTTATGATGCCGCCGAAGACCCGATCTCAGCGCTCTAGCGCAGTTTCATCGAGGTCAGCTACTTTACCCTCTCTGAGGAGGGAAGTTACTTCTCCACCTTCTCCAGCTAAGGGGGTTGCCTCACCAGTTCAGGTGGGGGCATCAACAGCTTTTGGGGGTGCTCCACCACCAGTTCCGAGGGCAGTTCCAACAGTCATAGAGGACCTTCCACCCCCACCACACATGCCAGCAGGCGGGATGCAAATATTTTCTATGTTCCAGGACTTGATGGAAACACAAAAGAGGAAAACAGATGTTCTACGTCAGGGCATCGAGAGTTATCACCAGTTAGCACTAGCAGCTATGGAGAAGGTAGCTTGTTCAACTGCAGACTGTACCATCTCATCCCGCCCCATACCAGCCGAGGCTAGGCACCATTATTGATTTCAAGAGATTAGGGCCCAAGGTCTTCAAGGGCACAGAGTGGATTTTGTATACCGGTGATTGGATCGAGGACGTAGAGAGGACCCTGAGGCTGGCACAAATTCCAGAGAGCCTATAGGTGGAGGCAGCGGGTAGTCAGATGTTTGACATTGTTCTGATATGGTTTCGTGTAGACCCGAGGATCGCGGTGCCAGGATTGACTTAGGGAGATTTTAAAGAGCTTTTCAAGGAGAAGTCACTTTTGGAGGTGGCTCTAAGTGCCCTAGAGAGCCATTTCCAGGACCTCATCCAAAGGAGCATGGCAATGGACGAGTATGCCGTGGAGTTTTATAGATTGGGAAGATTTGTAGAGGTACAAAAGCCCCTTGCCAGAGCAAGGAAGTTCTGAAAGGGATTGATCAGAGAGGTCAAATCTTTAACCAAGGGTCATCGCACTGCAGCATTCGAGGATATGTTGATAGATGCTCAGAGGGCAGAGGATGACTTGGAGTTCAAGTCCAAGAGGGGCAGAGACGTATTCGAAGGAGCTATCAGCAATGCGGGTCTAGCTAAGCAACCCAATTTCCAGCAGAAAAGGACTTACCAGCAGATACAGGCTCCAGTTCGGACACCAGTTCAGCAGGTGCCATAACAGCAGCAGCAGATACGGGTTCAGCAGACTTCCACCTATCACTTCTGCAAGGAGACAGGCCATATCTGGGAGGTCTATAGGATGAGGTTGGGACTGTGCTTGTATTATGGTGTAGAGGAACATCAGATGAGGGATTATCCTGTTTCTTCTTATTGTGCAGCACAGAGAGCATCCCTAGTTTAGAGAGCACCAGCGAGGCCACCTGTGGGTCCGTAGAGAGGACTACCATTACAGACACAGCAGAAGAGGATCATACAGCACCAGTAGCAGAGAGGTGCACAACAAGGGCGAGCATTTGCCATGACGGTCGAGGAGACCGAGCCGGAGACCGAGCCAGTAGGAGATGTTATATCAGGTTCACTTCTTCTTGATTCTATTCTAGCTTATGCTTTATTTAATTTCGGTGCTTTTTATTCTTTTATATCTATATCTTTTGCTCTTAAGCATCATTTAGAGATTGAACCATTGGCTATGACCTACAAGATTACGACTGGGGGAGGCATTATCCTGGTCAATAAAATTTACAAGAATCGGAGAGTTACACTAGGAGGATGGGAGTTGTGTGTGTGTGCTTACTCGTAATGCCACTTCCGAACTACGATATAGTACTCGGAATATATGGGTTGAGTAGACGCCATGCTAGTATAGATTATCGTGGAGGTAGGGTGTTATTTAGACTGCCAGGAGAGCCAGAGTTTAAGATTTCCAGAGGATCAGTGGAGCAGAGCCAGGATGCCATCTGTGGAGCCATGGTAAAAGAGAAGGAATTACCACATCCGTTGATAGAGAGTTCGTGGATATTTTTTTGGAGGAGTTGTCATGTTAGTCGCCAGACCGAGATGTTGAGTTCTCTATAGATTTGTTGCCAGGCGTAGAGCCGATATCTCAGCATGTCTAAAGATTCAATAATAGCGAACTGGTGGAATTGAAAAAGAATGTGGATGAGTTGCAGGACAAAGCCTTCAATCGATCCAGTTCATCACTGTAGGGTGCTCCGATATTGTTTCTACCAAAGAAGGATGGGTCGGTATGCATGTGTATCGACTACAGGGCTCTGAACAACCTCACTATCAAGAATAAATACCCGTTGTCGATGATAGATGATCTCTTCGATCAGTTGAGTGGAGCGAAGATATTTTTAAAGATAGACTTGAGATCTACTACCAGGTGAAAGTGAAGAAAGAGGATATTCCGAAGATAGCTTTTCGGATACGGTATGGCCAGTTTGAGTTTATGGTGATATCGTTTGGGTTGACCAATGCCATGGTGGTATTCATGAATCTGATGAACAAAGTGTTCCACCAGTACCTTGATAAGTTTGTGGTGGTATTCATTGATGATATTCTGGTGTATTCGAAGACCTCGGAGGAGTATGAGGAGCACCTGAGGATAGTTCTGGAGACTCTCAGGAAGAAGAAACTTTATGGCAAGATTTTAAAGTGTGAGTTCTTCCTTGACAAGATTGAATTACTTGGGCATGTGATTACGGGTGATGGGATCTCAGTAGACCCAAAGAAGATTTCAGCAGTAGAGTCGTAGGCTACTCCGAGTTCAGTGGCAGAAATCAGGAGCTTTCTGGGGCTAACAGGTTATTACAGGAGATTTGTACAGGACTTCTCCTGGACTGCAGAGCCGATGACTAGGATGACCAGAAAGGATGCAGAGTTTGTCTGGACAGAAGATTGTCAGGACGCTTTTGATGAGCTGAAGAGGAGATTGACAATAGCTCATGTATTAACGTTGCCATCGGGGTTAGATAGATTCATTATTTATAATGATGCTTCAGGGAAGGGTTTGGGTTGCATTCTGCAGCAGAATAGGATGGTGATTGCATATGCTTTCAGGCAATTACACCCTCATGAGAAGAACTATCCTACCCATGATTTGGAGTTAGTAGCAGTTATTTTTGCTCTAAAGTTATGGAAATACTATCTATACAGAGAGCGTGTGGAGATCTTTACAGACAACAAGAGCTTGGAGTACGTGTTTACACAGAAAGAGCTGAACATGAGATAGCGGCGGTGGTTGGAGTTGATGAAGGACTTTAAAACATTATTGCAGTGCCATCCAGGGAAGGCAAACATAGTCGTTGATGCCTTGAGCAGGTATCCAATGGCTATGTGCTTTATTACGGACAGACATTTATTGGCCGAACTTGAGAGCTTGGGTATTGAGGTGCTGGTACCTGGTATCGAGATACAGATGTAGGGATTACAGATACAGTCAGAGCTAATGGACAGGATTCGAGCTACATAGTATGACTATGAGACTCTGAGGAGCATCAGAGCGCAGGTTCGTATGGGATTATCCGAAGACTTCGCTATTGTTGATGATGGATCATTGTGGCACTATACCAGACTATGTATGCCGAGTGGAGAGTTACGCAAGAAGGTTCTCTATGAGGCACATCAATTTTAGTACTATATACATCCAGGTGCCAACAAGATGTATAGAGATCTGAGGGAGCATGTATGGTGGTATGGTATGAAGAGGGAGGTGGCATACTTTATATCCAGATGTTTAGTGTGCCAACAGGTAAAGGCATAGAGGCAGAGGCCAGGTGGTTTACTTCAGCCTTTATCCATTCCAGAGTAGAAATGGGAGCATGTTACCATTGATTTTGTTTTGGGGCTACCGCATTCTTCAGGAGGGAAAGACACGATTTGGGTTATCGTAGACAAGTTGACCAAATCCGCTCACTTCTTGCCATTCAAAGTGGGTACGTCTACGGAGAAGCTAGCAGAGATGTATATGCGACAAATTATCAGATTGCATGGAGTTCATGTAAGCATCATCTTGGATCGAGATAGCCGCTTTATATCCCTCTTCTGGAGGAGTTTGCAAGCTAGCTTGGACACCCAGCTCAAGTTTAGTACCGCATATCACCCCCAGACAGACAAAAAGTCAGAGAGGACTATTCAGACTCTTGAGGATATGATTTGCACTTGTGTCTTGAATTTCAGAGGCTCTTAGGAGGATCAGCTTCACTATGTAGAGTTTGCTTATAACAACAATTACCAGGCCAATATTGAGATGCCATCATTCGAGGCTTTATATGGACGGAGATATCGCACTCCTTTATATTGGGATAATATTGGTAAGAGAGTCTTGTTGGGGCCAGAGATGATTGTAGATGCAGCTAAGAAGGTGAAGCTCATTAGAGATAGACTTTGGATGGCGCAGGAAAGATAGCGGCATTGGACCGATAGCCGCCGGAGACCCTTGGAGTTTGAGGTATAGTTTTTGTTTATAATGCTTGTGATTGTTTTGTTTCAGGTTGAGTATTAAGGCTTTGTTTTGTTCTAGGTTAAAGATCTGGTATTCTTTCATATTTCTCCGATATGGGGTATAATTCGCTTCGGTAGAGGCGAGAAGCTTAGCCCACAGTACATCGGACCCTTCACTATCCTTGCGAGGGTCAGTGCAGTGGCTTACAAACTAGACTTGCCGCCTGCACTGGAGGGAGTGCATGACATGTTTCATGTGTTACAGCTGAGACGATACATAGCAGATCCTAGTCACATATTGGATCACTCGGAGATCGAGGTAGGTCCGACTCTCAGCTACCAGAGAAGCTAGTAGAGATTCTAGATCGCAAGGAGAAGGTGTTGTAGAACCAGACGATTCCCTTGTTACGCGTCGCGTGGAGATATCACTCTCCGGGAGAGTCTAATTGAGAGAGAAAAGCCGAGATACGCGAGCGATACCCATATATGTTTGAGCCGTGAGGTATCGTTCTTCCTTCTTGTGTGATTGGTTGTTGCAGTATTAGTTCATCCTTAAATTTTGAGGACGCAAATTTTCTTAGGAGGGTAGACTTGTCAATACCAAATTTCTAGATAAGAATATTTTTATCATTAAAATATTTATTATTTAGTAATTTAATATTATATATTGTGCTAGTAACTAATTATATTGTGTTGTGCTATTTAATTATTTGTTAGTGGGCTAGCCTATGTTATTTGGACTTGTCATTAGTGGACCTATTAGTTTATCATAATACATTGAGCCCAATATTGGACTAGGCCCAATTAGACCATTCTCTTAATTAATTAAGGAGATTAGATTAGTTCATGAAGAATTAGAAGCTTGCTAATATAGCCCTCCTAACTAAACCTCATAACTAACTAGTAGGGGCATTGTTGTCAATATGAATTACTTGGAGAAGGGGCAAGAGGGGCCGGCCATATGAGGTGGGGTCTCTCTCTCTCTCTCTCCTCTGATTAATTTATTTTAAATTTTATATCCCCAATTTAGTTCTTTCCTAAATTACTTTATCCCTCCACCAAATTTATCTAATTCACTCTCATTTCCTCTCAATTACATCATTAAGAAGCATTGGAGCTTGGATTGCAAGGAGCACTTAGAAAAGGAAGAATTGGCAAGGAGCTTGTATCGGATCATGTACATTTGAGTGATTCATTGGGAATCCATCTACCAATTAGTAAATTATGAATTTCCTCCATCTAATTTATGCATTTGACCATTAGGAAACCTCCCTTAGCTTATATCTATACATAGGAACAAGAACTAGGTTCATATGACTTGTATTATAATTTGTACATAGGTTTTTGTGCTCATTTTGGAGGTATTTCGAGATGAATGCATCAAGTATGTGTCATGAGACCAATTAGATCTAATTAAACTTAGATTGGTGTTATGGGACTAGATAAGTGTCCACAATTGGACACGAGTAGAGCGTATCATAGTATCTTGAGATACGGTATGATACTGGATTTATATTGTGGGATTTAAGTAGTTACATTTTAATTCTTATTGTAGCAAGTTGCATTAGTCAGTATATATGTAATTGATATATATAATAGGTATTTGTTATGAATTGACGGAAATTTGTATTCAATTGAGAGTGTATCATGAGTATCCTAGTTTCTCACTCTATGTGCTTGATGAAATGACTATTGGTGTGGGTTTGAGTTCACTCAACCTTAATTGTGTATATATATGTGCATTTATATATATATATATATATATATATATATATATATATATATATATATATATATAGTGTGTGTCACCACCCCATTTCCAGAGCCGGGTATTTTTTATATTTTAATTTGGGTTAATTGTGTATTATTTATAATTAATTATATTTATATTTAATTAGTGATTGCATTATTTTTTATTATTTTTATTTTGATTGTTTTAGGATTTTGGCTAGCCTGGACCCATGTCAGACCCTAGTGGACCCATGTCCGACCCGACCCACACCCTTGTGAGAATTATTTTGGGGCTTAGAATATTTATTTTATTTTTAGAAGGTTAGTTGGAGAGATTTGGAGCTAGTTTGAGTGCTTTTGGAACCCGAAACCCGAAACCAAGTCACGTAGGGGCATTTTGGGCATTTTGGAACATGTGGAATCCCTTTATTTTGCTCCATCCGACCCTATCCCAGCCCCCATTCCCGTGAGCAGCAGCCCCCACTCCCCTTTCTCTTCTTCTTCATCTTCTTCTTCACTTCTTCTTCTCCACTTCTTTTTCTTCTTCCTTCCTTCTCCAAGTAAGTTCCTTCCTCCTATTTCTCTTCTTTCTTCTTCTATTCTCCATGGTTGCTAACCCTAACCTTGCATTTTCCCTAACCTAGGTGGGTAGAGCCTAGATTTGGTGTTGGAGCTTGGATTTGAGGCTTGGAAGCTTGGATTGGAGGATTTGGAGCATTTTTGAGACTTTGGCTTGGGATTCCAACTCCCAAGAGGTAAACCCTAATTTTTCCCTTTTAATTACTCTTTTATAGTGTAATTAATATTTTAGAACCTTCCTAGACCCTTAGGCTACCCGTGGGAGGAAGTTGGAACTAGTTGGGTAGTGTTTGGAGACTTTAACACTAGGTTTTGTGTCAATTTTGGGTGAAATCCGAATTTGGCCCAATTTTGGGTGATGCCCTAGGTTAGATGGACCTAGGTAGACATTGTCGGGTGTCTTGAGGGTGAGTGCGTGTCTCCGTTCGGACACGGGAAGCCGTGTCGCGGAGAAACGGGCGTTTCGGGCAAATTTGGGGCTTTTCGTCGTCGCCGATTCTAAGTACGTGTGCATTTCCGCCACGGACCTAGAATCGACGCGGGAGCACATTTTCTAGGATTTAGACATCGTGTAGAGCGCGTGGGTAAATTTTGGGCCGATTCCGAGTTCGTTTGGTGTGCGTTTCAGGAGGTTTTCCGAGCCGCGCACCACGTGTTCGTCGAAATGACCGAACGGCCATTTCGACTTGGTTTCCTCGTTTCGGGCTTGTGCGCGCGTTGGGTTAGTATAGGGGAGTGTGTGCTAGAGTTTTCGAGTTATATTTTATATATTTTAGGGTGTTGGTGAGTGTCGGGGTCGTTGGACGTGAGTGGGGCGTGTTGTTGTGTGTTGTGGTTGAGTGGTGTTGTGTCTCTCTATATGTATTTATAAGTGTCTATATATATATATATTTATATATATATTTGTATGTGTGTTTATGTATATATATTTATATATATATGTGTGGTTATGTGTTTGTGAGTGTGTTAGTGGGTGCTTGTGTGAGTGTGTTAGTGAGTGCTTGTGTGAGTGTGTTGGTGTTAGAGTGTGTAGGTGAGTGTGTGTGTGAGTGTGAGTGAGTGTTTAGATATAGATATATATGTATATGAGTTTATGTATATATGTATATATATTTTTATATATATATGTATGAGGGTTTGTGTGTGAGGTTGTGTGTTTGTGAGAGTGTGTGCTAGTGTGTGTGTGAGTGTGTTTGAGGGTGTGTGAGGTTGAGTGTGTGTGAGTGAGGATATATAGAGATATATATATATATATATGTTTAAGAGTGTGAGTGTGTGTGTATATATATATATATATATATATATATATATATATATATATATATATATATATATATATATATATATAGATATATGTGTGTATGTATATATAGATATGTGTTTGTATATAATTATGTGTGTGTGTTGATTTGTGTTTGAGTGTGTTAGTGTGTGTTAGTATATAGATATATAGGTGTGTATATATGTGTATCTAGTTATATATATATAGTTATATATGTGTATGTATATATATATATATATATAGGGGGTGATATATATATGTGTATATGGGAGTGTGTGTGTGTATGTGAGAGGAAGGGGGCAGAACCTGCTGCAGCAGCAGCAGAATCAGCAGCAGCAGTAGCATAGAGCAGCAGTAACAGCAGTAGAAGGAGCAGCAGCAGCAGGAATAAGAGCACAGCAGCAGCAGTAACAGGTACAGCAGCAGCATCAGCAAGCAAGAGCAGCAGCAGCAGCAGCGTGTTGGCGATAGATAGATAGATAGATAGATAGATAGATAGATAGATAGATAGATAGATAGATAGATAGATAGATAGAAGTCTAAGATAGATTAAATAGATAGATGGATAGATAATAAGTTAGATAGATAGATATGTCATTAGATAGATAAATAGGTAGATAAGATAAATAGATAGTTAGATAGCTAGGTACTTAGATAGATAGATATATAGATATCTAGATAGGTATTAGATATATATTTATATCTATATGTATAGATATAAATACATATAGTTAGATAGGTAGTTAGATAGATGCATTGATAGTTAGTTAGATAAGTTATTAGATAGATTAGATAGTTAGATAGTTACCTAGATAATAGGTAGATAGTTAGATTTATAGATTATAGATAGGTAGATAGCTAGATACTTAGATATATCTACCTAAGAGATAGATATCTATATACCTATACTTATATATATATATCTATAGATATCTTGATAGGTAATATATATATATATACATATATATATATATATATATATATATATATGTTATGTTTGGTAAGGTAAATGGGTATTAGTGTATATGTGAGTGTGGATATCTATGTATATAGGTGTATAGATACTTAGATATATAAATATATGGTAGATATCTCTACTACCTAGCCTAGATTAATAACTAGGTGCATAATTAGTAGCTAGATAGCTAGTTAGAGGGGTTTTAGAGCGAAACCTCAATACCTTGAGCTACCGAGGTATTTCAATACCTTAAGATAACCAAGGTATTGGGTTTCGAGCGGGGTTTTTGAGCAATAGCCTAGGAATAGTATTGGAGTAATTTTTATATGCTTATGTGTATATATTTACGCATGCTAGCATAGGTTTTAGCGGGTTTAGGCGGAGTGCGTAGCCTAGGTTGAGGTATCGGATACCGAGGGTATCCCGGTATCTCAAGGAGGCGAGTTTGTGAGTTTTCTAGCTTAATGACCTCGGTTTGACCTAGAATTTCAGGAGCACCCTAGTTTGACCCAGACTTGACCGTAGTTGACTCGGTTGACCGCCAAAGTCAACTTTTGACCTAGTTTTGACCCAGAGTTGACTTTTTGGACCTAGAGTTGACTTTTTGACCCAGATTTCACCGGTTTGACCCGTTTGACCTAGAACGACCCTAGAAGCCTATTTTTAGTTATTTTATGTCTGTTTAACTCATTAGAAACCCTGTTTAATCTTGCTTTTGGCATTAGGTCCTTGCGATACCAGTTCGGATCGCCAGTTGCTCAGGACGTCAGGCGAGTACATTCTCTGATAGTTTTCATTATTTGATGATTATTATGATTCAGCTTCTAGTATAGTATCATCTGATTATTCTGGCATAACACGGGACACTGATTGATATTTCTGGATTTATTTACTTGCGATACGTACATTTCATGTTTCTGGCCTCTATTCTGGAATCACTACTGGCATCACCTACAGGCATCATTCATGTTCAGGCTGGACTCATCTTGATTTGCGTGTCGGGTCTTGGATCCACTTGTATTAGTCGGGGCGGGGAAATACTCGAGTAGACATGTAAACATTCCTATCTGGCATCATCAGGAATCACTCCCTCTGGTCTAATCTGGAATGATAGCAGCCGCGCACCCAATGCGCGGTGAGCCGTACTTACCCCTAGCCGTTTACATGTCGAAACAAGTATTTCAAAGATACCGAGTTCATTCTTTATAGTCTGGACTCTCATGCATTTCTTGACTTGTCTCACTTACATGTTTCTGGACTTGACTCACTACATGTTTTTCATGCTGGACTCACTACACGTTCATGTGCACGGACTTGATTTTAGCTTAGATTTCCTGTATCTGCAGTTATTACTACCTTGCTCTGATATCCATGCATCTTTACCTTTATGCACCAGTTATACATATTTCCTTGTTTCATACTTGCTTCATTCTTCTTGCTACTTGCTATAACTGTTTTATAGTTTTTATCATTTAAATGGAACTGCTGTTAGAGATGTACTTGCTCCAGTCCTGACTGGACATATTTTTCCAGAGTATCCGGAGGAGTCGTGTCCGACGTTTTATGGACCTGAGCCTGTTGATGGTGCAGACAGGGACCCTCTAGTTTAGGAGTGATTTCCGGGTTGGTAGCCGGGATCACTAGGATCTTGTTGTTATTTTATTAGCTTTAGCACCGGATTTGTCTCCGGTTTTAGATTGAGACCTTGTTTGTATATTATTTTGGATATTGTTGTATTATTATTTGATGTTGTGGTTGTTGTAGTAGTTGTTGTTGGTTAGACTTTATAGTTGTTAGATCTCTGTGTTATCTTATCGTGCTTAGATTCGTGATTGAGTACTTGATTATCATTGAGATATTTGCTCCTCCGTTTGGAGTTGAGATCTTGACAGGTTTATATTGTTTGTGTGGTTGCCCTCCTTTTGGAGAGGTCATGGCCGATTTTTGTGTGAGATTTATTATTTAGTTAGTTGACCTAGACAGCGTTCTACCGCCGATGCTGCGGCGTAGGCTGGACGTACCCACGACTCATGCCCGATTTTCCGGGTGCGGGTCGTGACACGTTTTTGGTGGCGGCCCCATGCAGGTCTCGATTCGCAATTAGTGCGATGTCGTGGTGGTACAACAACTTAGTTGTACTGCTGCGAGCCTGCTATAGGATCTAGGATCTAGGATGAGAGTGTACTCAATCACGACTAGGAACAATTCCATTCTAATTATTCTGAAATTGCTTCTTTTGAAATATTACTGTCCTTCTTTGATGATATCGTATCTTGCACCGTATTGACTTCTTTTGATCTGTGTTCAGGATGCCTCCGAAGACACGATCCCATCGTACCGTTCCAGCAGTTGCCACTGAGAGGTCTGCTACCTCTCGTCCAGCTCGTATTCAGGCAGCTGCTACCGTTCCACTCACCACTCCTGCGGTTGAGGGAGCATCTGCTTCTTTCGGGGATCCTCCTTCACCTGTCGATCCGAGGACTACCCCAGTCGTTCCGGTAGTTCCCCCACCACTTCCTGCTCTAGTAGATGCCACGCAGTTGTTTGCGTTCTTCAGGGAGATGATGGACGCGCAGCACCGTCAGGTGGATGTGATGAGGTTGGGCATTGAGAACGCCCACCAGGTGGCCATGACGGCAGTGGATAGGGTGGCACAGATTCAGCCACAGGCAGATCAGATTCAGCATCCGAGGCCGGGCAGTATTATCGACTTTCAGAGGATGCGGCCCAAGGAGTTCTGTGGTACAGAAGGGATCCTGTACACGGATGACTGGATAGAACAGATTGAGGGCATCTTCAGGCTGGCGCAGATTCCAGACATCATGCAGATAGAGGCAGCGGGCAGTCAGATGTTCGACCTCGCTTTGACGTGGTATCGCACAGATACGAGGATCGCAGCGCCAGGGCTTACTTGGGAGGCTTTCAAGAGGCTTTTTAAGGAGAAGTTTTTTCCTGATGTGGCGCTCAGTACTTTGGAGAGCCAGTTCGAGGCACTCGTCCAGGGGAGCATGACGGTGGACGAGTACGCAGCAGAGTTCTGTCGTTTGGGCAGATTTGTAGATGGCTTGAGTGAGGCAGCTAAGGCGAGGAAGTTTCGCAAGGGCTTGGTTATGGCGGTCAAGTCTTTGACCAGGAGCGACCACGAGGCAACTTTTGAGCAGATAGTAGGAGACGCTCAGAGAGCAGAGGATGACTTGGAGCTCAAGTCCAAGAGAGGCAGGGATGATTCAGGCAGTGCGAGTGGCAGTGCGGGACCAGCTAAGCGTCCCTATGTGCAGAAGGCAGCGCAACAGGGTCAGGATCAGAGGGTGCCCACTTGTGCCTACTGCAGGAAGGCAGTACACACTTGGGATCTTTGTAGGAGGAGGCTGAAGGTGTGTTTGTTCTGTGGATCCGCTGCTCACCAGATGCGAGATTGCCCCACTGCACCTCCATTGGGTGGAGCACAGGATCAGAGAGTTAGAGCTAGGCCATCTGTGGCACAGCATCATGCCCCGCACCAGCAGAGGGATACACCCCAGCAGGACAGGGCTTATGCGTTGACGGTCGAGGAGGCCGATGCTACGGGTGTCGGGTTAGCAGGTCTGTCTCTTGTTTCTTCTTCCTGTCCTTTTCTATTCCTGTGGTGTGCTTCATTAGTACCTGTTAGATTTTCTTGTGCTGTGGTAGATAGTGTAGTAACCCTGATTGAGACTGTGATAACACGACCAGTAGGACCCTGATCTTGCATGTTGTTTAGGTAGAATTTCTTGACTGTGATTGTTGGGGGTTTGACCTAGAAGGAGTGTGTTTGACTTTAAATTTCGAGGACGAAATTTTCTAAGGAGGATAAGCTTGTCACCACCCTATTTCCAGAGCCGGGTATTTTTTTTATTTTAATTTGGGTTAATTGTGTATTATTTATAATTAATTGTATTTATATTTAATTAGTGATTGCATTATTTTTTATTATTTTTATTTTGATTGTTTTAGGGTTTTGGCTAGCCTGAACCCATGTCAGACCCTAGTGGACCCATGTTCGACCCGACCCACACCCTTGTGAGAATTATTTTGGGGCTTAGAATATTTATTTTATTTTTAGAAGGTTAGTTGGAGAGATTTGGAGCTAGTTTGAGTGCTTTTGGAACCCGGAACCCGAAACCAAGTCACGTAGGGGCGTTTTGGGCATTTTAGAACATGTGGAATCCTTTTATTTTGCTCCATCCGACCCTATCCCAGCCCCCATTCCCGTGAGCAGCAGCCCCCACTCCCCTTTCTCTTCTTCTTCATCTTCTTCTTCACTTCTTCTTCTCCACTTCTTTTTCTTCTTCCTTCCTTCTCCAAGTAAGTTTCTTCCTCCTATTTCTCTTCTTTCTTCTTCTATTCTCCATGGTTGCTAACCCTAACCTTGCATTTTCCCTAACCTAGGTGGGTAGAGCCTAGATTTGGTGTTGGAGCTTGGATTTGAGGCTTGGAAGCTTGGATTGAAGGATTTGGAGCATTTTTGAGACTTCGGCTTGGGATTCCAACTCCCAAGAGGTAAACCCTAATTTTCCCCTTGTAATTACTCTTTTATAGTGTAATTAATATTTTAGAACCTTCCTAGACCCTTAGGCTACCCGTGGGAGGAAGTTGGAACTAGTTGGGTAGTGTTTGGAGACTTTAACACTAGGTTTTGTGTTAATTTCGGGTGAAATCCGAATTTGGCCCAATTTTGGGTGATGCCCTAGGTTAGATGGACCTAGGTAGACGTTGTCGGGTGTCTTGAGGGTGAGTGCGTGTCTCCGTTCGGACACGGGAAGCCGTGTCGCGGAGAAACGGGCGTTTCGGGCAAATTTGGGGCTTTTCGTCGTCGCCGATTCTAAGTGCGTGTGCGTTTCCGCCACGGACCTAGAATCGACGCGGGAGCATATTTTCTAGGATCTAGACATCGTGTAGAGCGCGTGGGTAAATTTTGGGCCGATTTCGAGTTCGTTTGGTGTGCGTTTCAGGAGGTTTTCCGAGCCGCGCACCACGTGTTCGTCGAAATGACCGAACGGCCATTTCGACTTGGTTTCCTCGTTTTGGGCTTGTGCGCGCATTGGGTTAGTATCGGGGAGTGTGTGCTAGAGTTTTCGGGTTATATTTTATATATTTTAGGGTGTTGGTGAGTGTCGGGGTCGTTGGGCGTGAGTGGGGCGTGTTGTTGTGTGTTATGGTTGAGTGGTGTTGTGTCTCTCTATATGTATTTATAAGTGTCTATATATATATATATTTATATATATATTTGTATGTGTGTTTATGTATATATATTTATATATATGTGTGTGGTTATGTGTTTGTGAGTGTGTTAGTGGGTGCTTGTGTGAGTGTGTTAGTGAGTGCTTGTGTGAGTGTGTTGGTGTTAGAGTGTGTAGGTGAGTGTGTGTGTGAGTGTGAGTGAGTATTTAGATATAGATATATATGTATATGAGTTTATGTATATATGTATATATATTTTTATATATATATGTATGAGGGTTTGTGTGTGAGGTTGTGTGTTTGTGAGAGTGTGTGCTAGTGTGTGTGTGAGTGTGTGTGAGGGTGTGTGAGGTTGAGTGTGTGTGAGTGAGGATATATAGAGATATATATATATGTTTAAGAGTGTAAGTGTGTGTGTATATATATATATATATTAGTGTATATATATATATATATATATATATATATATATATATATATATATATATATATATATATATATATAGATATAGATATATGTGTGTATGTATATATAGATATGTGTTTGTATATAATTATGTGTGTGTGTGTTGATTTGTGTTTGAGTGTGTTAGTGTGTGTTAGTATATAGATATGTAGGTGTGTATATATGTGTATCTAGTTATATATATATAGTTATATATGTGTATGTATATATATATATATATAGGGGGTAATATATATATGTGTATATGGGAGTGTGTGTGTGTGTATGTGAGAGGAAGGGGGCAGAACCTGCTGCAGCAGCAGCAGAATCAGCAGCAGCAGTAGCATAGAGCAGCAGTAACAGCAGTAGAAGGAGCAGCAGCAGCAGGAATAAGAGCACAGCAGCAGCAGTAACAGGTACAGCAGCAGCATCAGCAAACAAGAGCAGCAGCAGCAGCAGCGTGTTGGCGATAGATAGATAGATAGAAGTCTAAGATAGATTAAATAGATAGATGGATAGATAATAAGTTAGATAGATAGATATGTCATTAGATAGATAAATAGGTAGATAAGATAAATAGATAGCTAGGTACTTAGATAGATAGATATATAGATATCTAGATAGGTATTAGATATATATTTATATCTATATGTATAGATATAAATACATATAGTTAGATAGGTAGTTAGATAGATGCATTGATAGTTAGTTAGATAAGTTATTAGATAGATTAGATAGTTAGATAGTTACCTAGATAATAGGTAGATAGTTAGATTTATAGATTATAGATAGGTAGATAGCTAGATACTTAGATATATCTACCTAAGAGATAGATATCTATATACCTATACTTATATATATATATCTATAGATATCTTGATAGGTAATATATATATATATACATATATATATATATATATATATGTTATGTTTGGTAAGGTAAATGGGTATTAGTGTATATGTGAGTGTGGATATCTATGTATATAGGTGTATAGATACTTAGATATATAAATATATGGTAGATATCTCTACTACCTAGCCTAGATTAATAACTAGGTGCATAATTAGTAGCTAGATAGCTAGTTAGAGGGGTTTTAGAGCGAAACCTCAATACCTTGAGCTACCGAGGTATTTCAATACCTTAAGATAACCAAGGTATTGGGTTTCGAGCGGGGTTTTTGAGCAATAGCCTAGGAATAGTATTGGAGTAATTTTTATATGCTTATGTGTATATATTTACGCATGCTAGCATAGATTTTAGCGGGTTTAGGCGGAGTGCGTAGCCTAGGTTGAGGTATCGGATACCGAGGGTATCCCGGTATCTCAAGGAGGCGAGTTTGTGAGTTTTCTAGCTTAATGACCTCGGTTTGACCTAGAATTTCAGGAGCACCCTAGTTTGACCCAGACTTGACCGTAGTTGACTCGGTTGACCGCCAAAGTCAACTTTTGACCTAGTTTTGACCCAGAGTTGACTTTTTGGACCTAGAGTTGACTTTTTGACCCAGATTTCACCGGTTTGACCCGTTTGACCTAGAACGACCCTAGAAGCCTATTTTTAGTTATTTTATGTCTGTTTAACTCATTAGAAACCCTGTTTAATCTTGCTTTTGGCATTAGGTCCTTGCGATACCAGTTCGGATCGCCAGTTGCTTAGGACGTCAGGCGAGTACATTCTCTGATAGTTTTCATTATTTGATGATTATTATGATTCAGCTTCTAGTATAGTATCATCTGATTATTCTGGCATAACACGGGATACTGATTGATATTTCTGGATTTATTTACTTGCGATACGTATATTTCATGTTTCTGGCCTCTATTCTGGAATCACTACTGGCATCACCTACAGGCATCATTCATGTTCAGGCTGGACTCATCTTGATTTGCGTGTCGGGTCTTGGATCCACTTGTATTAGTCGGGGCGGGGAAATACTCGAGTAGACATGTAAACATTCCTATCTGGCATCATCAGGAATCACTCCCTCTGGTCTAATCTGGAATGATAGCAGCCGCGCACCCAATGCGCGGTGAGCCGTACTTACCCCTAGCCGTTTACATGTCGAAACAAGTATTTCAAAGATACCGAGTTCATTCTTTATAGTCTGGACTCTCATGCATTTCTTGACTTGTCTCACTTACATGTTTCTGGACTTGACTCACTACATGTTTTTCATGCTGGACTCACTACACGTTCATGTGCACGGACTTGATTTTAGCTTAGATTTCCTGTATCTGCAGTTATTACTACCTTGCTCTGATATCCATGCATCTTTACCTTTATGCACCAGTTATACATATTTCCTTGTTTCATACTTGCTTCATTCTTCTTGCTACTTGCTATAACTGTTTTATAGTTTTTATCATTTAAATGGAACTGCTGTTAGAGATGTACTTGCTCCAGTCCTGACTGGACATATTTTTCCAGAGTATCCGGAGGAGTCGTGTCCGACGTTTTATGGACCTGAGCCTGTTGATGGTGCAGACAGGGACCCTCTAGTTTAGGAGTGATTTCCGGGTTGGTAGCCGGGATCACTAGGATCTTGTTGTTATTTTATTAGCTTTAGCACCGGATTTGTCTCCGGTTTTAGATTGAGACCTTGTTTGTATATTATTTTGGATATTGTTGTATTATTATTTGATGTTGTGGTTGTTGTAGTAGTTGTTGTTGGTTAGACTTTATAGTTGTTAGATCTCTGTGTTATCTTATCGTGCTTAAATTCGTGATTGAGTACTTGATTATCATTGAGATATTTGCTCCTCCGTTTGGAGTTGAGATCTTGACAGGTTTATATTGTTTGTGTGGTTGCCCTCCTTTTGGAGAGGTCATGGCCGATTTTTGTGTGAGATTTATTATTTAGTTAGTTGACCTAGACAGCGTTCTACCGCCGATGCTGCGGCGTAGGCTGGACGTACCCACGACTCATGCCCGATTTTCCGGGTGCGGGTCGTGACACGTTTTTGGTGGCGGCCCCATGCAGGTCTCGATTCGCAATTAGTGCGATGTCGTGGTGGTACAACAACTTAGTTGTACTGCTGCGAGCCTGCTATAGGATCTAGGATCTAGGATGAGAGTGTACTCAATCACGACTAGGAACAATTCCATTCTAATTATTCTGAAATTGCTTCTTTTGAAATATTACTGTCCTTCTTTGATGATATCGTATCTTGCACCGTATTGACTTCTTTTGATCTGTGTTCAGGATGCCTCCGAAGACACGATCCCATCGTACCGTTCCAGCAGTTGCCACTGAGAGGTCTGCTACCTCTCGTCCAGCTCGTATTCAGGCAGCTGCTACCGTTCCACTCACCACTCCTGCGGTTGAGGGAGCATCTGCTTCTTTCGGGGATCCTCCTTCACCTGTCGATCCGAGGACTACCCCAGTCGTTCCGGTGGTTCCCCCACCACTTCCTGCTCTAGTAGATGCCACGCAGTTGTTTGCGTTCTTCAGGGAGATGATGGACGCGCAGCACCGTCAGGTGGATGTGATGAGGTTGGGCATTGAGAACGCCCACCAGGTGGCCATGACGGCAGTGGATAGGGTGGCACAGATTCAGCCACAGGCAGATCAGATTCAGCATCCGAGGCCGGGCAGTATTATCGACTTTCAGAGGATGCGGCCCAAGGAGTTCTGTGGTACAGAAGGGATCCTGTACACGGATGACTGGATAGAACAGATTGAGGGCATCTTCAGGCTGGCGCAGATTCCAGACATCATGCAGATAGAGGCAACGGGCAGTCAGATGTTCGACCTCGCTTTGACGTGGTATCGCACAGATACGAGGATCGCAGCGCCAGGGCTTACTTGGGAGGCTTTCAAGAGGCTTTTTAAGGAGAAGTTTTTTCCTGATGTGGCGCTCAGTACTTTGGAGAGCCAGTTCGAGGCACTCGTCCAGGGGAGCATGACGGTGGACGAGTACGCAGCGGAGTTCTGTCGTTTGGGCAGATTTGTAGATGGCTTGAGTGAGGCAGCTAAGGCGAGGAAGTTTCGCAAGGGCTTGGTTATGGCGGTCAAGTCTTTGACCAGGAGCGACCATGAGGCAACTTTTGAGCAGATAGTAGGAGACGCTCAGAGAGCAGAGGATGACTTGGAGCTCAAGTCCAAGAGAGGCAGGGATGATTCAGGCAGTGCGAGTGGCAGTGCGGGACCAGCTAAGCGTCCCTATGTGCAGAAGGCAGCGCAACAGGGTCAGGATCAGAGGGTGCCCACTTGTGCCTACTGCAGGAAGGCAGTACACACTTGGGATCTTTGTAGGAGGAGGCTGAAGGTGTGTTTGTTCTGTGGATCCGCTGCTCACCAGATGCGAGATTGCCCCACTGCACCTCCATTGGGTGGAGCACAGGATCAGAGAGTTGGAGCTAGGCCATCTGTGGCACAGCATCATGCCCCGCACCAGCAGAGGGATACACCCCAGCAGGACAGGGCTTATGCGTTGACGGTCGAGGAGGCCGATGCTACGGGTGTCGGGTTAGCAGGTCTGTCTCTTGTTTCTTCTTCCTGTCCTTTTCCATTCCTGTGGTGTGCTTCATTAGTACCTGTTAGATTTTCTTGTGCTGTGGTAGATAGTGTAGTAACCCTGATTGAGACTGTGATAACACGACCAGTAGGACCCTGATCTTGCATGTTGTTTAGGTAGAATTTCTTGACTGTGATTGTTGGGGGTTTGACCTAGAAGGAGTGTGTTTGACTTTAAATTTCGAGGACGAAATTTTCTAAGGAGGATAGGCTTGTCACCACCCCATTTCCAGAGCCGGGTATTTTTTTTATTTTAATTTGGGTTAATTGTGTATTATTTATAATTAATTGTATTTATATTTAATTAGTGATTGCATTATTTTTTATTATTTTTATTTTGATTGTTTTAGGGTTTTGGCTAGCCTGAACCCATGTCAGACCCTAGTGGACCCATGTTCGACCCGACCCACACCCTTGTGAGAATTATTTTGGGGCTTAGAATATTTATTTTATTTTTAGAAGGTTAGTTGGAGAGATTTGGAGCTAGTTTGAGTGCTTTTGGAACCCGGAACCCGAAACCAAGTCACGTAGGGGCGTTTTGGGCATTTTGGAACATGTGGAATCCTTTTATTTTGCTCCATCCGACCCTATCCCAGCCCCCATTCCCGTGAGCAGCAGCCCCCACTCCCCTTTCTCTTCTTCTTCATCTTCTTCTTCACTTCTTCTTCTCCACTTCTTTTTCTTCTTCCTTCCTTCTCCAAGTAAGTTTCTTCCTCCTATTTCTCTTCTTTCTTCTTCTATTCTCCATGGTTGCTAACCCTAACCTTGCATTTTCCCTAACCTAGGTGGGTAGAGCCTAGATTTGGTGTTGGAGCTTGGATTTGAGGCTTGGAAGCTTGGATTGGAGGATTTGGAGCATTTTTGAGACTTCGGCTTGGGATTCCAACTCCCAAGAGGTAAACCCTAATTTTCCCCTTGTAATTACTCTTTTATAGTGTAATTAATATTTTAGAACCTTCCTAGACCCTTAGGCTACCCGTGGGAGGAAGTTGGAACTAGTTGGGTAGTGTTTGGAGACTTTAACACTAGGTTTTGTGTCAATTTCGGGTGAAATCCGAATTTGGCCCAATTTTGGGTGATGCCCTAGGTTAGATGGACCTAGGTAGACGTTGTCGGGTGTCTTGAGGGTGAGTGCGTGTCTCCGTTCGGACACGGGAAGCCGTGTCGCGGAGAAACGGGCATTTCGGGCAAATTTGGGGCTTTTCGTCGTCGCCGATTCTAAGTGCGTGTGCGTTTCCGCCACGGACCTAGAATCGACGCGGGAGCACATTTTCTAGGATCTAGACATCGTGTAGAGCGCGTGGGTAAATTTTGGGCCGATTTCGAGTTCGTTTGGTGTGCGTTTCAGGAGGTTTTCCGAGCCGC